>JARJLF010001601.1:0-69842 GCA_029378395.1 Mycena leptocephala | reverse complement strand
CCAGGCACGGGTTCAATTTAAACGACGACCAGCTTGAGTACGATAGTGAAAAGGCAATAATAGAAGTTTGAACTGATCGTCATAAAATTGAACCGAGGACACCACGCACAGCTATTCTCCGGGTTAACAGAAGAAAAGATTCTCCTAACGACCGAAGTAAAACTCTTTCATTCTTAATACATCTATCTACGACAGCCTACAACGAACCAACCGTTTTGAAACCTCGTTCGTTAACCACGGTGCCGGGGCTGCATTTTTCACGCCTCATAGACAAGTCCTTAGCACCTATAAGCGGGTCAACAAAAATTGATCAGAGACTCTAAATCGCCTGCAAAGGACAGATTTCAACGGTAATTCAAGAACATGTACAGAAACTTGATCGATCACTAGCAGCGTCCAAACATCCTCAAATACATCAACGCCCAAACCTATATATGGTGTTTCCTTTTTCAACCATCAAATTTCTTGCAATATTTCCAGGTACAAGGAGAAGGCAGTTACATCCGGTCTCATACTGGCATAAACTAGGTGGTGGTAGACATAACTATGCAAATCTATTGAATGGTGTATTCCGTACCAGGCATTCCGAACCTCAGCTCTGAAATATCCCTCGAGGTCCGTCCGTTTCGTATATCCTCCCGATGCACCGCTCGAACATGTAGAACAATTCGTGTGGATAAGACACTATGCATAACCCGCAAAAATCTGAAAGCTGATTAAACAATTTATAAAAAAATGTTGTGTGTCACTTACGTGTTGAAAAGATCTACCAGTTCAAGCTGAAAATCACATTTGTATGACGAATTGATGCATTTAATTTGGAGACTCACCGGAGCCCATATGAGAACTGCCATGTTTCCGGCAGAAATCACTACGGAGCATGTAAGTAGATATACTCCGGACATATATAAAAACTTGCAGAAAAGAAAAACAAAGTACGTAATCCCATCACGGTACAGTACTATGATCAATGGGCTGGGTGAATGACGGAACCGGTTGATCCCCACCCAAATTGTACAGACCATTAGTGCTATGATTTGTTAAAATACTGTTCGGAAGCAAAACAAAGATTTACCAGTTTCACCGAGGAGAACAAGAATGAATGCTACTACAAGAATTATGCTGCCATCAACCAGGTGGCAGCCTGCCACAATAGAGAGGGAGGTGGGCCGACTAATTATCGATCAGCTTGCATGCCAAAATGACACCCACAGCAACTCACATTTCAGACTCTTCAAAAACAATGAGAGGACAATGATGGTCGTAAAAGCAATAGCCTGTCCAAAATTCAACATAAAACCAGAAGATGGAGAGCAATTGAATGTACCACAAATAGCAACACAATGGCAATGAGGGCACGTGCATTACAACCCAGCAACGCATATGTGCGAAGAATAATAATAGCTGAATTCATGAGGATGATTCAAAATAAAGTTGAAAAACATACCCTCTGCTGTCGCAATGCCGAAGAAAGTCCCCCCTGACAGCTATGTTTACAATTAACCAATCAAATTCAAAGATACCAACTCACATGAGGAGGAAGCGTAAAGGGGGAAACAATACTTTGGAGAATTTATTGTAATCCTCAACTGAAGCAACAAAACATACATGAATATCAATTTTCGGAGTTAGCTCATCTGAAACCAAATTGATTAGGTTCTCAATGGTATCAAATAAATTACACTTACACCCCAATACTAGCGGAACATCAATGAAAGGCGGATATCGAGCGCAAAAAAATAATATCTTGCTGAGACTCCACTTTGAGGGCCATACAAGAGATACCTAAAACAGAAGCCTCAGGATTACAGTTGCATAAATGCCAAGGTGAACAACCTACTTCAAGCTCCAGGGACAACAAGTAATCGAAAACCTGGGGGTGTCCATTATCCATAGAGTGATTGATTGACTGAATTCATACAAGAATTGTCATGCTGGCGACTATGAAAGCACAAATTAATGAATCTGACAAAGCCAGAGCAGACCAAATGTTGGGTACCATCCATATACTTGGGGAATTGAGTCAATTGCTGTTTGATTAGACAAAGCTACGGACTTGCCTTTACTTGCTGAAGGAGGAATGCTGACGAGACATGAGACGGAGATACCTCCATTCTCACCAAGTAAGAAGGGGACTTGGGATGCTTTGGATTACACGCTCAATTTATAGAGGAATGCCAGTGCCCACGGCTGACTTGACCTGAGGCCAGCGTTGGAGCCGAAGTCGATTATAGAACCTGAATCTGTGACAGGTACCTGCTGATCCTTGACAAGTCGATAACATTTAAATCCAGGAACAAGAGCTGAAGGAACTCCTTCTGAGCATGGAACAGAACCATGGTTACAGTGATCATGCAGCCTTGGTGCCGGACCTGTAAGTGCTATGCACGTCAGAAGGAATAAGTTATTTCACTGTTCACAGCATCATCTTCGATTCACCCGAGATAAGTCCTCCCTCAAGTCAACATCTATCAGTGATACAGTCCTGCGGAGTTTTATAACGGCAGAAGCAGCTGCTCGGCCGCTTCGCGGCCTCACGTCCTCATCTGTTTCGCACGACATTCAACTGTGAAGGTTTATGTTGAGAATAAGTCCCTAGAAATTTACTGACAAAAGGGGCAGAGAGAATCTGCGGCTCATTCACACGTTGAAGTTTATTTGACTGCCAGACCGAACACGACAGAAAACGGCAGGACGGGCTTGGAAAGTCGTTTGGCAACGGTGCGGAGTTTAAAAAGGCTTCGGACAGACAGGCGTAATTTTCTAAAGATGGTGATGCATGAAAAAAGAACAGTGTCTGTGAGAGTTTATTCGGACCACATCTTTTTCCCTCTTCCATCGTGACTGGCCATCTCTCAGTGGTACTATGTTTTTTGGTAAATCTTGGAACCCAGACGGCCTTGCAAGTGCTCCACAATTCTACCACCAGAAAAATGTGCTTACCAGTCTTAGCACATATATATTACCGGTGGAAGCACGGGATTGGGGCTCTCTCTTGCTCTCCTTCTAACTGAGAAAGGTGCCCATGTGTCTATTGTAGCCCGAAACCAGGGTCGATTAAATAAAGCCTTGGTGGCTATGGAGGTAAGAATGATACTAAGGAGTTCATAATAGCCCTCACTCACATGTTTCTTTTTGTCCAGAAATGCCGCCAGCATCCAAACCAACTCTTGACAGCATATTCATTTTCCTTGGACAATGCCGTTGAATCCACTGCTGCACTTGAGGCCGCTTGCAAGCAACATAATGGGCATGCACCAGACGCTGTTTTTGCCTGTGCTGGTAGCTCTAAGCCGATGTTTTTCATGGATATGAGTGAGCAAGACTTGCGAGAGGGAATGGTCAATGGTTACTGGGTTCAGGCATGGACAGTCATGGTGAATTCCCTTCTATCCAACAAATACAACCTGATGCCAACGTCTACTATTCAGGCAGCTGCGAAAAAAATGGTCCGAGACGGATCCAAAGGCAAAATTGTTCTTGTTTCTTCGACATTAGGATACATGTCCTTCGTTGGATGGGCATCATATTCTCCGGCAAAGCATGCACTAAGAGGTGCGGGTATGGTGTATTTTATATTTCTATGCTTACTTGAGGGTTCAGGTCTTGCGGATACCCTACAATCCGAGTTCATGCTGTACGACATCGACATTCACATATTTTTCCCGCCGACAATGTTCACACCGGGATACGAAGAGGAGAACAAGACCAAACCACAACTCGTGCTGGACATTGAAAGCACAGACGACGGAATAACCCCTGAGGCTGCAGCCCACGCACTTGTCCAGGGTAACGCCTACGAAAATTGCTATCAGATTTGCGTTGAATCTCGGATAGGCATACAAAGAGGCTACACACACATCACCGCGGATATGATCACGGAACTCTTCCGAGCCTCGACGCGCGGCGTAGCTCCAAAGCACAACCCCCTCCTTGATATTGTGTATGATTTGGCGGCATCGGTGAGGTCGTTTGATTCTCGTTTCACAAAGTTGCTCATACATATCAGATCATCGCTCCGATTTGGAGAATGTCAGTTGACAAACGGGTCCGCGCCCACCGCGCCGAACATCAAGAATATCTTCGTCGCTCCGGATTCTTTGCCTGAAAGAAATGCGAAGGTCGTTCCAGTGCTCGCTTGAAACCTACAGTATAAATATTGATTCGATGTCTAAGAGAAATATGCAGTTTGCGCAGGAAATTTTTGTTTGGGAGGATTAAATATCCAGTTAACGTACCTATCCATCCAGCTTTCTTGATTCTTGCCGCGGCACACATCCTAGTTGCAGATAACTTCCTTCCGGATTCCGGAACTTAGATGGAAACACAGAAATGGACGCAGAGTTTCTGCAAGTATGGCAGTGGAATACGACGTATCAAAGAGATTGCTGTGCAAAAGCTTCCAGACTAGAACCTGCTCGTGGGGCTGAACGTGGGCTATCTTGTCTGATTGAAATTGTCGCTCAGTGAAATGCATCTCTATCTGGCAGTGACAGTTGAAAGAGGAACGATAGACATGTTTCAATTTTAGAGCAAAGTTCGGCAAGGAGCTCCAACGTGTTGGTAGGCCCACAAGAAGCTCCGCGCAGGGGCGAACTCTATATTCATGCCGGAAATCCGCCCTCCGAAGCCTCCAATTATGGGTGGGAGACAGTCCTACGTACCTAGGTACCTCCAGGTAGACTTCAATCAATTTTTGAGCACTTGGCAGAGTGAAAACCACAGGAAGAGAACTAGAATAGTGCACACGCTCCACAGTTGTGCGTCGGCCCGAACTTTGCTCTTAATTCAAACATGTCTATCGTTTTTCTTTTGCCTGGAAGCACTGGCAGCACGTAAGTATCAGAAGAGATTGAAGCACAAACCTTTCGCACCAGAATCTGCTGAAGACAATGATGGACGGCGACCAACGCGCACATCATGGCCCAAAAATATTAATGCAAGATCATCAAGAAATGCTGTACGGACCGCGGAAAAGTACAAGAAGGACGTACGTTCCGTGAGTTCAGAAGCCTCCACCGATGTGACCGGATCCTAATTTAATACCCTAAAAGTGGACTTGGTGAAATTGAGCACAAACGCGTATTCACTTGGCCGTTAGGAGAGACACGTTGGCTACCAAGGGGAAAAGTCATGATCATTGAACCTAAACTCCCCATCTTGAACCATCGAGTATAAGGACTTGAAGTGCGGGCGATTCGGACAAGAGAAGAGCGGGTTAATCATAATGCTTGATTTTACGGCCGCTCTTTCGCCGCTTTGCTTTGCCCACTAACTTGTTCTATGTGTGCCTGATCTGCCTTGTCTTTTGCCAGGACTCGACGGAAAACGTCCGGCTCTGATTTTGCTCAAGGCTGCCATGGCAGTGTCGACTCGGACGACATGCTGCGGGGGATGGAGGACTCGGAACGGAGGTTGAATGGCGCGGACGGGTCGTACGTCGCGGCGATACTTTCGGTCGACTCTCGAGTAGGACGGCCCAGGGGCGTAGGGGTCTGTCGGCGGACGGAACGGGCATCGAGGGGCCGGTCATCTCGCGGCTGCCACATCGGTCAGCTGTATCAGCCTCCCAGGAGCTCCGACGCCTGAGGCAGGAGAAAGCCGCCGCGTCACAGTCACAGGCGCGACAGGTCACACCTAGCTTGAAACCAAATCATCTCCAATTTCATTCCAGCGAGTGCTCTCAACGCGATTTGAAAGTACATGTCTATCTTGACTCGATTTTTCTTTCTTGTGCTGTCTTTTCTTTGCGCGTTCTTCCTTGAATAAATTTCTTGCTGGGACCGGCTTCGAGTCTTTAGGCAATTGCAACGCCACGACTATCACTTTATGGCCCCTCTCCTTCAGATTGATTCTTTAGACGCTGGTCGCCGTGCAGAAAATGTTAACGTTTGGCAGCTGGTCATGTGTGCACCGCTTCACCCTATATCTGCGCAGTTGCTGTCGACACTCATGGCCGTTACTGAAGGTGAAGTCGTGGAACGCCGCATACATCAACGACCCGACAATTGAGCCGCTGGCCACCCGCAGACATGAGGATTATTACTTCGAGGATGGGAATCTGGTGATTCAGGTGTGTTCTGGAGATCATTCTATTTGCAGATGATTTACTAGTATTGTGCAGGCCTCAGGCATCTATTCAGAGTATGGGATGGGGCGCTCCGCCGGCACTCAAAGGCGTTCCCCGTCGCGCCGATTTCGCTGCTCGACAAGTCCCCGACGGCGCGGACGACGAGCACCCCCTGGTGCTCGAGGGCATCGAGAGCGCCGACTTTGAGCGCCTGCTTTGGATCATCTATCCCCGTGCGCACCTCTCTCCCTATTTCTCCATCTTCTGCATACCAATATCAATGTTCGCCCCTCCGTAGGGTCCTCGGCCAATGCAAAGCACCACCCCGCGCGACTGGGATCCCGATCCTCGACCTCGCGACACGGTGGAAGTTCCTCGACATCCGCGAGCTGGCGATCCGCGAGCTCGGCGCGTTCGAGATGGACGCAGTGGAGAAGATCGAGCTGCAGCACCGGTACCACATAAGGCGCCAGTGGGCGTACGGCGCGTACGTCGCGCTGTGCTCAAGACCGCATGCGCTGGATGTGATTGAGGGGAGACAGCTGGGGATTGAGACGACGGTTAATGTGGCGTTTGCGAGGGAGAAGCTAGACAAGTGGGGGAGGAAGAAGCCGGAGGAGGTGAAGAAGGTGGTTTTGGAGGTATTTGAGATATTCCGAGTGATTGCTCAATTGTATTTTACCCGGTTCGATGTAGAACATGGACCAATAGCTCATTAGAGAAGCTGAAGCGGTTTACTTGTCCGCCAACATCTGCATTTCCCTCGCTGTAAACACAATGCGCCCATGATTGCATCTACCCACACGCTCGAGTACTTTTCAGATATTTGCGGGACTTGCTAGAACGACTCTCGACACGACACAAACAAACAGAAAGACGAGCATGTGCATACGCATAATATCCGCATACATAACGCCACGGCGCGCGGCACAAATTTTATCGGTGGACAGACGCCTACTCCTCATCCTCCTCATCCCCGCCTCTCCTTCTTCGCCGCCGCCGCCGCGCGCTTGCGCTTGACGCGACCCGGGCGGCCACCGCCATACGGCGAGGTCAGCGCAAAGTCGATGTGCTTCTGCGAGTCGAGACGGACGACGAAGGAGGGGACGTTGACGATTTGGCGGCCGACGCTGGGAGGGGTGTTAGTTTGATGTGGTGGGGGGAGAATGAGGAAATGGAAATGGAACGAGAGCCTGGTATGGAGGAAAAGAAAGATAAGGGGAGGGGATGGAATATGTAAATGTAACGACAAGTAGGTGGGACGAAGACAAAAAGTATTGATGAGGGGGAACGACGAGACGAGTGTGGGGTGAAGTGGGGTGAAGTAGTGAATGTGCTTGTGTGCGTGGTAGGAGTGGAAGGGATGGTGCATAGAGACGATGGCCATGTCCCGAAAAGGAAATCGGTGCAAGACGCAGGACAAGGCCGGGGACGAAGCGTAAGGGGCAAAGAAGGAGGTGGGAGCGGACCGAAAAGCAGGAAATGGAAAATTGCACTCACCGAATATGGCGCTGACGGATCAAAGTCCTGGCATGGTGGATGCTCTTTGCGAGCCCGCTCTTGAACACCTGCGTCTGCAGCCTGCGCTCCAAGAAATCCTCAATCTTGAGCGCAAGCACGTAATCGAGCCGCATGCGGCTCTCGTCGAGCACACCGATGCGCACGAGCCGGCGGATGAGCGCATTGCCCTCGAAGAGACGCTTGGGGTCCTTGTCGTCGAGCTTGAGCAGCTCACGCGCGGCACGACGGATCTTGGACAGGATCAAGGCGATACGCCAGATCTCGCGCTTGTTGCGCAGGCCGTACTCGCCCGCGAGCTGTAAAAAAAAAGGTCAGGTCTGTACACAATAAAAGACCATGGGACAGAACCTTGAGCTCGGAGTCGAGCCGCGCAGACTCGAAAGGTCTACGGGGGACCTTGTATCTGCAGAAATGGGGCGACGGCTTTTAGCAAGCACGTTTAACGCAACCCTCCACTGAAAGTGGATCTTGAATGGATGTCCTCACGTTTAGAGTGGTTCCTCGGGGCCCTAAGCAGCGTCAGCACACATTCTATCCTCGACGAGCGACGAACCTGGGCATTTTCTTGCTGCGAGGGTGAAAGTCTTGATGAAACGAAACGAAAAACGCGGGAAGGAGGACGAGTCACGTGCAGCTAAGCAGCTTTAGCACAGCCGCTCCAATCGGGCCATCTAATCCACAGACGCAAGCAAAAAGTCTTCTACCTTTCTACTCGTCACCGTCGTCGACGACCTCCTCAAGATGCCCCACTCATTCGGTTACCGGGCGCGCACGCGCCACATGTTCAAGCGGGGCTTCAAGGGTGCGTTGGCGTTGTTCAGAGGAATCTAAGGCTGACTGGAGGACGCAGAGCATGGCCCCGTAAAATTGTCGACTTTCCTCATCAACTACCACGTCGGGGACATCGTCGACATCAAGGCGAATGCCGCACAGCAAAAGGGCATGCCCCATAAATACTACCATGGGTGTGTCCCTTTTCTTTTCTAATACTGCCCCACCTTTTGCTAACCATATACTCTCACTCGCAGCCGGACAGGCATCGTCTACAACGTGACGCCCTCCGCCGTCGGTGTCATCGTGTACAAGGTCGTCGGGAACCGCTACATCGAGAAGCGCGTCAACCTCCGCGTCGAACACGTCAGGCACTCCAAGTGCCGGCAGGAGTTCCTCGACCGCGTGAAGCGGAACCACGAGGCGCACGTCGAGGCGAAGGAGAAGGGCGGTGAGTCTGCGTCCATTTCTTGCCCGTACTGTTGCGGACAGCGAGAGGAGTACACGGGTACTGACGAACACATTCGCAGTGCGCGTCAACCTAAAACGCATTCCCGCGCAGCCGCGCGAGGCCCGCACCGTCGCCTCCGCCACCGGCGACAACATCGCCCAAACCATGGTCCCCGTCCCATACGAGACGACGATCTAGGTATATCTCTTCCGCCTTCATCCTTCGAATCAAAGGGTTGACCACCATGCGTCAGGCGTTGTCGGTGCTGGGTGTCGTGCGTGCGTGTCGGTGTCGGTACTGGTACCATGTTGCGATGTATGCTATGCTGCTATGCGATTCCATGCAAGAGTTGCGAGGGTCCTGCAGATGCAGACCGAAACATGTTTTTTTTCCCCTTTTCTGGCGATCAAATCTTGAGACCTCGTTCAGGCCGACTTGATTCCTTTCAGACCGTTTCACATCCCTGCTCAGTGCTTTTATCTTTTCGCTACCTCCGCTCACCTCCCTCACACCTTCCTTCGTACTTGTCATTCCTCCCTTATCCTCAATCCATATTCCGCGCGCCCCTGTAAGAGAAGAAATCTCACACACTCGTTCAAGCACCGCAAACACAAGTCTTCAAGATCATCGTAGCCGTACTATGTAAATACACAGTAAGACGACATTTATTGAAGAAGCACAACGCATGCCAAAACATTTGAGAGGTGGACTCAAGCGTCATGACCAATTCATCTTGTCGGAAACCACTACCGTTTTACCATCCAACAACCGTCTTGCTCACCCAGAATAGCTGTTTCTCTCGATATTCACTGAACCTCTGTACTTTCTGAGCAGGATTTCGATGCTTCCCCCAGAGAGTCCGCCGCTAGCGTGCGCAGCCTTGGATGGAAATTCACTCTTAGCAGCTCGCCTGCCGCCGGAGCTTGAACATATCATTTTTACGCTCGTAGCGTGCAGGCAGCCGGAAATGCATTCGACGTTGAACCTTGTCTGTCGTCGTATCAAAGAGTGGTGCGTATTTTTGTACTGGACTCATCAAGGTATTAATGACCTTCGTTTAGGATAGAGCCTTTTGAATTGGAGTGTCTTTTTGTTACTACGACATGGCTCACTGAACATCCTTTGATTTGCAAGCGACGACACTTGCGATGGTTTGGCGCACAATTGGCTGTGTTTTTACAAGATCGACCCCGTGTCGCCAACGGAGTGCGCGGCTTGATGTTAGGCTGGAACACCGTGGATCCATCCCCTGCGTATCCTTTCCTCCCATCGCTCGAGTACGTCGTGTATTCAATGCGCCACCAGACGATTATGTGCTGGCCCCAGTTCTCATTGAGCACCATATTCTCCCTTCCAATTCGGCGGTTGGCGTTTAACCAACATGGGATCGAAACGCTCGACCTTTTCTCTGTCGAGTGGGGCCGCCAACGGGGTTCCCTGTCGTCACCCTCACCCACCTGGAGTTACCGTCTGCCACCTGTATCGGTGTATATCTTGAAGACCTCCCCGCACTTTCACATTTATGTGTCGGTCTCAATCACCATCGAGACGTAAACACCTTTCTTACCGCAGTGTTCCCCCGCCGACAATTCCTCCAACACCTCGTGGCACGAGAATCCTTCCGCCTTTTGGTGCTTCGCATCTTACCGTATACGCTTACCGCGGAAGAGACCACATACCCCCTGAACAAATACAAAGCCCAGCTCAAGCGGTGCTCGATTCCGGTGCAGAAGGTAGTTTGCTTGGAAACCTCTGTCGATGCGCTGCTTGGGATGTGTAACTCTTCATGGAGGTACCAGATGTGTGGTGCGAGGCAGAGGCGACCATGCCGGGTTAGTGAACACATTCTTACAGCTGGGGTTCGTCGAGTTCTTGTAGCTAAACTTAATGCGGTTCGGGATCTCAACCAAGACTTCAAGCTTGCATGCGAAAGATTATGATACAAATTAGTCGACCTACTAGATACACAGTTGGAATACATTATCCCCTCCTAAAGTTAAAAATTAATTGAAGAACGAAGTGATCTTGGACCCAGAGGCCTTCGGGGTATCCACCTTTTTCTGTCCAAAGGTTAAAATCGAAATGATATGCAACAACGCGGCCTACCTTGGGCGTGGGTTTTGACTGGTGGCGACATGAATAATGAGAAGGCGAGTTTCTAGCGCAGAGCACGCACCTTTTTCGGCGATGAAGGGCCGTCGACTATCTCGATCTCGTCATCTGAGGATGGAGGGGGCTTCTTCTGTTCAAACTCGGTCGGAAATGGAAATGGTCTTTATTAATCCGCTTCCTACCTTTGGTGTAGGTTTGGACTTTGCGAGCGGTATCAATAAATTTAACGATCAGGGAGCATTCAGGGCAGACGACCTACTTTCTTCGATGCCGAGGGTCCGTCAACCACTTCAATCTCGTCGTCGTCTGCCGGAGAAAGGGCGCGTTTCGCAGGAGTCTTCTTGGGACTCGAGGCCTGCGCCTGTTTCTGCTTCGGTGAACATGGCTTGGATGCCATCTTTGCGATTCGCTACCGGCTCGATGAAGGTCGACGATTCGGTGCCGACTTTGCCGACTTCCTTCGGGACTTGGTAGCTAAGTAATGTGCGTTAAGATGCGCCGAGACGTGAACGCAGGGACGCTCGCACCATTCCAGAGCGCAGGTAGTTGGGGCGAGCAGTGGAACAAGGTCTTGGCTCCATTTTTGCGAAGAGGTGTCGAGCACGCGTTGAGCGCTTCGGGGGTGTGCAGAATGACGGGCTGGCGTTCGTGCAGCCATGAGAACGACGAGTTTGCGGCGGTGGTGACAATCGTGAAGGTCCACAGCGTCTCGGTTTCCCCTATGTAGACATAAAATGCCGGGGGAATGTGAGTTATAGGACTACGAACGTACCATGTAGCACAACAGAGTCGTACAAGCCGCCATGAGCATGAGCCGCCGTCTTTCGGCTCACAAAAATGAGGCAGCTTGCTTTTCCCCTTGGTAAGCCACTCGTAGTACCCCTGGCACACCACGGCGCAGCGCTTGGGACCCTTGAGGCTTCCCCACATGCCGCCGCCTTCGATGAGATTTTCCGAGCGCGCATTGGTTGTGTTTAGATTCTTATCTTCAAATTTGCTGTAGTGCGGCACCAGTCCCCATTTCATGGACGACATGACAAGCTCAGAGTTGTTGTGCTCGCGCCGCCGGACGACGGGGGCCTGGGTATGCGGGGCAATGTTGTAGCGTGGGACGAATGCGTCGCGGCGCTCCCATTCACCGACGGACGCGTTGTAGCCATTCAGCTGCTGAATTTCTTCTGGCTAGGATATTGGGTAGTCTACAAGCCGCGAAGCTGGAAGCAGGGTGTACTCACTTCCAACCGGAGACTGAATCGTCCACACATACTTAAGTTAATGCGCGTAAAGCAGAGGGCAGCGTTACAAGTCACGCACTGTCGCGACGAGTCACATCACTCTAGCCCCTGTTTACTTTACTCTAGACTCTAGAGCACTTTTTAGTATCGTTTTCTTTCTTGATTGGTCAATCGTGCAACGCCTCGGAGTATTTGTTACTTCTCTGGCAGACCTTTGGTTACTCATGCTCAACGCACCCACTGCCGCCCCACTCCGTCGGCGTTCTTTTGCGCATTGGATGGTCACACACCCTGCCGGATTCCTGACTCATCTCGTACTTGTTTCCCTGTTGCACATCCCAGGCGCTCTCTCGTACATACTCTTTACGATCGAAGAAACCGAGCCAGCACCGGTTCTCTTCCTGTGCGCCTCCGCCATGGCCGGCTGGGTTGTGACCTTGGTTCTCGCGGTTTCCATCGCCTATCTTGATGCCCTAAGCCTTTTTACGGAGCCTCTAGCACTGTTCAGCGTGACTATTTTCACTGTCGGTCCGTTTATACAGCGCTTATACGGGTTCCGTCTCTAATACCTCACTCACCAGCGCGCTTCAACTTGAAGCTTGACATAGCTCCCTTCTACATAACTATTGGCCCCATTTTCGTAGCGGTGCCTCTGATGTGGAATTACGTCCTGATAACCGTTGGGCTGGAATCTCGGGTTCTCACCTTCGCGTACTTGAGACACTGCCGCAGTATCGCGTTACACGAGTTTCCAAATAGTTCTTTCAATACTGGGGACAGGGACGTTATGCGGGAGGCTGGCCCTGCTGATGGTGAGGATGACTCGGGGCAGACTGAATTAATGGATGTCTCCAGTACGTCGCCCCTTTCGTTGTCTTGATACGGAATGTTGAGACTGCTTAGACTCAGAACCCAACTATGCGCATACTCCGTCATCTCGAAACGAACAAAGATTGAATGGTGTCGTGTAACTACAAACTACACCACTATGTCTTGTCGATATCCGCAAACCGACTTGTTCTGATGGGTAGCGGGCCACCTTAGCGTTCTTGGTTGTAACTATGCATAGTAAGCCGGTAACAGGAATAACGTCCTGCCGCATTTCTCTCTTCCCTCTCCCCTCTCCCGCATTATTTACTTTGCTGCCGGCACTAGGGAATTTCTTCTCCCGCCGTGATTTTGTCTTTTTCGCCGCTGAAAGGGATATGAGAAAACCGGGACATCAGTCAGCGCCATTTTAGGAGATGAATATGTTCTAGCCTCTAACCCAGAGGCTCCGGGAAAAGCCTAGACTCGCAAGCCGCCGGTTCACTCAGTTACAAGGTCGCTGTGTCAGATGTCCACTATATTGGAGTTGTCCGTGTAAATATATGTGCCTAGGCTGTTGCCGGCATTCCCCGGACTGACCTTAATCTTATTCGGAAACACTACCGTCCGCATACGAATATGGAAATTTCTGAGCATTTCTCAAATTTGAACTATATATACGATCGGCATGCAACAAGATGCCAGCCAACAACGCCTCTGCTCATTCTAAGTGCTAAATATCCGCCTTGACGTCCTTGGAGGCAGATGCTTCCAGTGGCTCGCCCATGTCAGAAATATCAACACCGTTTCGCTTCAGATAGTCTTTCCACGCCTCGTCCTCCACCTCCAGGTCGGTCGAGGTCTGCAGGGCAGATGTCAGGGTCATAGCGCCAAAGAGGCTAGCAATGGCGACGTACTCCAGGAATGGTCAACAATGTCACAATGGCACCAACCATGGAAACCGCGCTTCCGACTACACGCAACGCCAATTCAGTCTGAATCCTCGTTTCAAGAAGACGCTAGAAGGGACTAACTAAGGAAGACAGCTTGCTGGCCCGTGAAGGTGGAAGGAAAGGCGTCCTGAATGGGGGTGAAGACCTGTGTGCCGATCGCAGCTCCTGCTTTGCCCCAAGCAGCCTAGATGCACACTCAGCGGAAGGACTCGCACATTTCGTGGGCTTGAAACGAACCGAGAAGCCAAAGAAGTGGCCTCGAAGTGCAGTAGGGTAGACTTCTCCAGCGATGAGGATTGTCGCGATGCCAGGACCGGCCTCAGCGGCTGCCAAGAACAATCCATCTGAGAGAGGGCAAGCAGGGTGAGAGCAGGCCAAGGAGCCAGCAAGTCGTGACTCACACATAACGATAAAAGCACCAAGGTGGTTCTGGATGGGACCCAGAGCGCCGCCCAGGATCATGCCGAGTATGCCTTGGAGAGCGAAACCCAAAGCTTGGGTGTTCTTTCGACCCAGCTTCTCGATAACGAGGCCGCCGACAAGGCAGCCAGGCAAATAAAAGGCACTATTACACGGGTCAATTTGGACGGACGGAATCAAAAAAAAAATGGTTCCCAGCACTCACTTAATCAAAGTGCCTAGTGCGATGTTGCGCAGGACAGTGTTTGCTAGGGTTCAGTTGCGAAATAATGGTGGAAGAGAAGAGGCCGAAGGGATACGAGCAGAAGTCGTAACTGCGAGCTTGCGTCACTCCCCAAATAGGAATACGGCCGTAGCAACTCACAGAAACCACTTGGATGGTCAGTTTGAGCAGTTGAGGCAGAAATTGAGACGTACGCAAGCACATGTTCCGATGATGCGGCGCCAGTACCTTTTCACAGCGAGCATCAAGACGCGAAAGGTGATTTGCCTTCCCTTCATCGCGTGGTTGCGGAAGGCAGTGGAATTAAGCATTTTGATCCTGAAGTAGAACACGCACAACGGTGGCACCAAGCCAAGGGTGAGACAGATGCGCCAGATGCCCGCCGTAGCCACGTGTCGAAACGGTGTTCAAACCGAATCCGTAGGCCGCCATGACGATCATGGGCACCAGGCCGGAAAGGACGAAGCCAAAGTCGATGGCTAGGTCGCCGACGCTGGCGATGAGGAAGCCGCGCCACTTTCGGACCTAGTACCATCCACATTCTTACTTAGAACCAGCTAGGAAACAAGTAGACTTGACTTGCATGCTCTGTTTCATCTGCTGCTTCGATGGCTGCAGTGCCGCAAACGGGGTCTGTTTTCCAGTTCAGTATGAGCTCACAACAAAACTGTAGTAGGGACTAACACTCTCCGCCGGCACCACTATCCCGCCAGATCAGCTCTTAAGTCAATCCATGCATGATGCGAGGACTTGGGGCTCACACTCCAGCGAGGCCTCTGCCCACAAGCAGCATCCAGAGGAGGCCTTGCGGGGTTCCACCATGAGCTGCAGCGCTGATAATGATTCCGAGAATGAGAACTGTTGTGGTCATCAAGACACCGCTCTTGCGGCTAATGCGGTCGATGATGATACCAAAAAAAAGCATCCCCACGATCTAGATAGGACATGTGAGCGAACAGAATCAGTGGGAGCGGCTCTGCTGAATTTGCCTCGCCAATGAAGAAGCTGTTGCTGATCCTCGTTTTCATGGTGTGCGTCAGGGCCGACGGGAAGAGGTCTGCGAAGAGTAGATTCATGTTTCCAATTATTCCTGCGTTATAGCCATCGCTCGCTAAAGCGATGCCAGCAAAGATGACGGAGAAGATGGCCGAGATTTTGGTCTTTGCGTTGTAAAAATGCTTGCGCTCGTTCATCTCTTGAATGGAGGCAGGGATGTCTTTGGTAGAGGGAGGCACATTGTCGCCAACGGGTGTCTTTTCGGTGTCCAAGTCTGTATCCCTCGAGACGAAAGCAGGCATAGCTGGGCGTTGCAACATGTCGTAGGAGCAGAATTCGGGCACACTGATTATTCACTCGGGAAAAGGTCTCTTTAAGCACGTTCGCCACTCACTGGGTCTCAGCCGACTTGAACTTCTCCTGACATGTTCTGACATGTCGTGTTGACATTGCTTGGGGTTCTCAGGCAGGTTTATCGCACGCCGTCTATCTTTGGGGCCATTTTCTATTGCCCACATCCAAGCGACTTGGTTGTTAACTTGGAGCAAGACCAGTGCACAAAAAACTCGGGAAAAAAAGTTGCCGAGCAGCAAAACAGCGAGGTTGGAACCGAGATTGAGCCTGGTTGAGCAATAGGCAAGGAAGAATGGTGCTGTTCATTGTCAGAACTGTCAAAGCCTAAAGGTCTCAGTACCTGGACAGTTAAAATTGGACTCATGTGAATCCGCGCCACCGAGTTCGGCGGCTGACCGCAAAGAGACAACCATAACAAGTCTCCCATGGCCGGCACCAAGGAAGGGTCACCGAAGAGTTGAGCAAGGGAAACAAGAAATCTGCGACTCAAGTCGTTACGGAGCTCTTCCAGCTTTTGGAAGCGTCAGCCAGCGATCTGTTTGAGAACTCTGCCTAACGACTCTCATCTCCAGACAAGGTCAAGCCGATTACATTGGCGAGCCCATCTCCCAACTTGTGGTCTCTCTTGATGAACTACTACCATTTCATCCTCGCCTCATCTCAGGAACACTCGCTCCAAGCAGCAGATGCAGCGAAGCGGTCCGGCGCCGACGACGCCACGGTGTGCGCCGCACTGCTGCACGACGTCGGCCAATTTCTGCCCAACTCGACTGCGAAGACATGCTGACCGATGGTGTGAACGTCGGCAAAGCTGCGCACGAAGCGTTGGTGCTGCTACCTGGCGTCGTTGGGATTTCCGCCCAAAGTGTGCGAGCTGGTTGGCGCGCATGTGGTCGCCAAGCGGTATTTGACAGCGACAGAACCAGGCTATCTGGAAGCACTTTCGTCAGCATCAAAGGCGTCGCTGAAGCACCAAGTGAGTTCGCTCATCATTTGCGACCGCTAAGTTGCGAATCCATAACAGGAGGCCCTTTCACGCCTGCTCAGGTCAAAGAGTTTGAAGAAGATCCGTTGGCGCAAGCCAAGATTGGCCTCCGCGCTGGGATGATCAGGCCAAACGAACCGACATCAAGGCATCCTCTTTAGAAAGCTTCAGGAGCGTGGCCGAGAATGCTTACAACTACGCTTGATGGCTGTCTTGTTATCTGCATTTTTTTGACATACAATGGCGCGCCGCCGAAGTCGTGGTTGGGCAGCAACTTTGCCACAACTTGCCAAGGACTGCCAGATTGCCAGACCGAAGCCGAAAGTTTCAGGCAGATTTAATGACGCGTCGCTCGCGCGAAAGACGCGAAAGTTGAGGTTAGAGAGCGTATGACTGTGATCGCCGAAGAAGTGAGCTCTGTATTATTGACGTGTCGACTTTGTTCGCTGGCCCGGGCTCCTCGCTCGCCAATATTCACGTCGAACTATATCTCAGGGGAGCCGTTGGCCAGTTCTACGGAAAGCCAGAGAATGATTCGGTGATAATTTTTGCAGAATCAGGTGGTGGGTGTATATGACCTTTCCATATTACTATCGTGCTCGCTAGGTGGATCTCGAAAGTGAGAGTTGAGGAGGGGATGACACAGCCACAGTCGCGGCTCGTTACAGGTCACACGCTGTCACGCGTATCCCAATTTTTTGGTCCTCTCTTATTTCTGTTATTCGCTCACCCTGGCCGCTGTTCGGGCTACAAGCGGGCTGGGGCTCCTGCGGAACGCGGCCGCGTCCTCTGAGCGAGTTCTCGTCCGCAAACGCCGCAATCCTAACCCAAATCGGACTGACTTTGTGCTCTCTAATGACTTGCGACAATTTTGCCGCCAACGTTGTTTCTCTTCCTTTCCGTCCGCCGAGGAGCAAGAAGATATATTTTTTGCCGATGTTATCAAACCGGGACGCGCTTTTGTGGTACCAAAGGCGCCTGCAGCGGACCGGGCATGGCTCCAGAGTAAACGCTGAGGCTCTGAGCACCGAGAGCGTGCAGTCTTCTCCCCGTTTTGACTGGCGTTTGCGTGCGGCATCACGCGTCCCTCCTGCTAAAAAAAGGACGGAACGAAGGCCAAATATGTTCGGCGGATGCAACCCCCGCGAATAAATGTTGGTTGGAACGAACCGTATTATGACGCGATACAGACCTATTCAAAGCGGTATGTAACGTTGATTCATGTTTTTTTTTTGGCTTCTCATTCCGCAGATTTTTGGCCATGTTGGAAGCAGAGCAGCAAGAAGATGAGGCGGTTCTCAAGGAACGGGCTCTCGACCTGGTCATTAACCCGTCTGCAAGAGGAGGGCTACTGCCTCACCGGCCTGACTGCTTATTGGCTCGAAGAGAATCAGTTTGGCCGTCCCGTCGC
Source organism: Mycena leptocephala (assembly GCA_029378395.1). NCBI lineage: Eukaryota > Fungi > Basidiomycota > Agaricomycetes > Agaricales > Mycenaceae > Mycena > Mycena leptocephala. The sequence continues at coordinate 51,533 of JARJLF010001601.1, read as the reverse complement.
GTCATTCCTTTTGGGACCGGGGATCGCTCTCCCTGAGCATCGTTTCGAGTAAAAACTCTGCGTATCTTTTCCGTGCTAAGCTTATCCCGTGTCCAGGAATAGCACCCAGGTCTTACTGTCCGAATTGACCCTCTCCAAGAATCATTTGCGCAAGGCTCGGTGGTGTCCCGCTCGGCGACGCAGGTCCGGGTTGCTTTCCGCGAACATTTTGACGAGTTGGATACCGGTGTATGGCGGATCGACGTCGGGACGCCTCGAATATCGTATATGAGCGCATGCGCGACGCGATTGGGCACTTGAACCACGATCCCCAACACCTGGAGGCGGCCGCGATGAGCGCAGATCGCGAGCTGATTCTCCAGGGGACCCACTTGCGCGACATCTTGTTGCGCTCTTCGCAACCCGTTGCCGAGGAAAAGGGGACCGAGGAGCAGCAGGGAGAGTCACAGCAACCTGAATCGGGTTTCGTTGCAGACGACGGCGCTTTGAAGGATGAGGAGGCTGCGGAGACCGCCGACATCCACGGGGCATTCAAGGACGACCAGCGGATTCATAGTTGGGCGAGGAGATATTCACAACCCAGCCCTTTGGTTATGGAGGGCGATCCTCCTCTCGAAGGGCTAAACACGACCCAAATCCGCGCGATGGCGTTGATGATAGGACAGCGGCTCAGTTTAATTCAGGGGGTGCGCATCGTCTTTACTCTGGCTGTTCTTGTTTTAAATTTAATTTCAGCCTCCCGGAACGGGCAAGACGAAAAACTATTATCGAGACTATCAAACTGCTAAAGGTCCACTTTGAAGTCCCGCATCCCCTCCTGGTCTGCACATACACCAACGTCGCGGTCGATAATCTTGTCGAGGGGCTCGCAGCTTCTGGTGTCCGGCCGTTACGAGTCGGCTTTGGCGGGCAGGTCAAGGAGTCTCTCGTAGAACACACCTTGGACTTTAAGCTCGAACACCATCCTCTCAAACCCTCGATGGACGCACTGGTGAAAGAGGAAGAAAGCGGTAGCGCATCGTATCCGGGAAATCTCGAAGAAACTTGACGAGGTGGAGAAGAGCCTTCGCGATGGAAAAAAGAGCGCCAATGCGCAGGAGCGCGCGCGGCAAATCATCGCCAATATGGAGGCGGACTTGCGCTGCGGCAGCGGATCCAGAACTCCCTGAGGGCAAGGATATACGCGCTGCAGATGGAGATGCTACGGGATGTCGTCGCGAAAGCGGATGTGGTGCGTTTTCTTCTGAGTGTTGGAGCTCGTGCCTGATTGTGAGCAGATCTGCACAACGTGCATCACGTCCGCGTCCGCGGCGCTCAACGTGGTTGATTTCCCTGTTCGTCTTTTTGGACGAAAGCCTCCATGTCCACAGAGCCCGCTTCATTGATTCCCATTATGAAAAGGGGTAGGTGCAAGTATTTTATCGAGTTACGAATATGGTCTCTAATTCAACTCAGTGTCGACATCTGGCACTCATCGGGGATCACAAGCAGCTTCCACCTGTTATAACGAGCCCCAGAAGCACAGTCCCTCGGGCTGGGCAGGAGTCTCTTCGAGCGGCTTACCGAAGAAGGAGGTGCGGACAATCTCGGCTTCTTTTTTCTTCTTCTTGCGCTGAGACAAACGCGCAGTTGTGCCATCTATCATGCTGGACACTCAGTACCGGATGCACCCAGCGATCTCTCTCTTTCCGTCCAGAGAGTTCTACAATTTCTCGTTGCAGGATGGAACGGTCGATGAGGGAGGGAATATATCTCCTCTTCTGACGCCGCCCACCTCTGTGCACCTGAAAGAGGATAAATCTGGCAAGCGTCCGGCGGTAATATTCTTGGATCATACTGGCGGCGAATCGTTGAAGGATAAAAGCCGTGTGAATCAGAACGAGGCCGCTATCGTGATAGGCGTGGTCGAAGACCTGTTGCTCAATAACCCAGTACGCCTACGTCGTCTCTCGTTCTTTCTGCTGTGCGCTCACCACGGTTATGAAGAACCTGATGGGGAAGGACATCGGCATCATTGCGCCGTACGTCGCGCAGATCTCCCTCCTCACGCGCCTGTTCACTACGAACGCCAAGTACCGCACCCGGTTCGAGCAGGTGCTGGGCGAGCACCGCGCGATGCAGCTCGCGCACATTGAGATCAAGACGGTGGACGGGTTCGAGGGGCGCGAGAAGGATATTATCGTGTTCTCGACGGTGCGTAATAATGCGGGCGGGTACATTGGCTTCCTCGCGGACCGGCGGCGGCTTAATGTCGGGCTGACGCGTGCGAAGCGCGGGTTATTTGTTGTGGGGAGCATCAGCACGCTCGGGAAGGGCATGCGGGTGGAGCCAAGGCGAAGAAGGAGATAGAAGGAAAGCCGCTTCTGGTGCAGCCCGGGCATATCGAGGTCATCAAGCGAAGGAGGCAAAGATTTTGAAGCCTGGCGCAAAGGGCAAGAATAAGGGCCAGGACAGCTGGAAGCGATATGCACAGTGGTTGACGGACTGTGGGCTCGTGATACGGCTCGGTGGGGATTCGTTGGGCCAGGCGTTGTACGGGAACCTCCAGCGGGCGGCGGGCGCGACCAAAACTAAAACAGTGCTCAAGAAATAGATTTTGGGATCTAAGTTATTTCTTTTTATAACAAGCATGTACATACGGGACCATGGAATAATTAAGTACCCTCAGTCGATATCTTCCAGGCGCGCAAATTTAAAAATGAGGAAGGACGTGGACACTCGGGGATGATCGCGTTTGATGTCTCGTGATCAACGCTGCCACGTCTGCGCAAATTCCAAATTCATTTCATCTTCTCTCCGCTCCTTTACTCACCATGAGCGGATGTATGTTTCTCTTCATCGCTGTGCCCCGTTATGTTCTGACTATTCTCTAGTTCGGTTCCTCAACCTCGTCCGGCCTTTCCTTCCGCTATTGCCAGAAGTCTCTTCTCCGGACCGCAAGGTCTTTATCGACACCAAATATATTGTTATTCACCCTGACGTGGCACTTTCCAGGTTCCCTTCAACCAAAAAATACTATGGACGGCCGTGACGCTCCTTATTTTCTTGGTGTGCTCGCAAGTGCCGCTGTACGGTATCATGTCGTCCGACTCGTCCGACCCGCTGTACTGGATGCGTGTCATCCTTGCATCTAACCGTGGAACGCTCATGGAGCTTGGGATTACACCCATTATCACTTCGGGCATGATTATGCAACTGCTGGCGGGAGCGAACCTGATTGACGTCGACTTTGGGCTAAAGGAGGACCGGGCATTGTTTAGCGGCGCACAAAAACGTCAGTGTGCTGCAAAATGAGAGCCGTGCTTCCAGCTGACAGTCTCTATAGTTTTCGCACTTATCATCGCGCTCGGCCAAGGCACCGTCCATGTTTTAACGGGGCTGTACGGCCAACCCAGTGATCTCGGCGCCGGGCGTCTGTCTTCTCCTCATTATCCAACTTGTTTCCGCGGCCATGATCGTGATCCTCCTCGACGAGCTTCTCCAGAAAGGATACGGTCTTGGATCTGGCATCTCCCTCTTCATCGCCACCAACATCTGTGAATCCATCGTCTGGAAGGCCTTCTCCCCCACCACCGTCAACACTGGCCGTGGACCCGAGTTTGAAGGCGCGATCGTTGCGCTCTTCCACCTGCTCTTCACCTGGAATGACAAGGGCCCGCGCCTTGCGCGAGGCATTCTGGCGCGATCGTCTCCCCAATGTCATGAACCTCATCGCGACCGCCGTCATTTTCGGCGTTGTCATTTACCTGCAGGGCTTCCGCATCGAAATCCCCGTCAAGAGCAACAGGTTCCGTGGGCAGCGTGGCTCCTATCCGGTCAAACTGTTCTACACCTCCAATATGCCCATTATGCTGGAATCCGCCCTGACCTCCAATGTGTTCATCCTCTCGCAGATGCTCGCGTCGCGCTACCCCGACAACTCCTCGTGAGGCTCCTCGGAGTCTGGGAGGTACGTCTTGTTCTTTTATTATTTCTTGGATGGTTTCTAAAGCATGTGTAGCCGATGGAGGACTCCAGCAGCTCGTCGCCACTTCGGGTATCGCGTACTATATGTCCCCACCGCACACCATGAAGGAGGCGATCGTCGATCCGATCCACACCGGAATCTACATCGCCTTCATGCTCTCCGCCTGCGCCCTTTTCTCCAAGACCTGGATCGAGGTCTCCGGCTCTGGCCCGCGGGACATCGCGAAGCAGCTCAAGGACCAGCAGATGGTGCGCTTTCTCATTTCATACCATAAATTGGTTCTGACTGCGATTCCCTTCCGCCAGGTCATGGCAGGCCACCGTGAGGGCTCGATGTACAAGGAACTCAAGCGCGTCATCCCCACCGCGGCGGCGCTCGGTGGCGCGATCCTCGGGTTGCTGTCCGTCGCGGCGGACCTTATGGGTGCCATCGGCAGTGGCACCGGTATCCTCATGGCCGTTACCACCATCTACAGCTGTGCGTCTCCCTTCTCTTCCTTGCGCACTGTTTTCTCACTGCGTTCTTTGCTGATTAGACTGGGAGATCGGTATGCGGGTGCGTCTCTTCCATCTCTTCCCTCGTTTTTCTGCAATCCTAACCTCCGTTCTTGTAGGAATCCGGTGGCCCCGAGATGGCCGCGTTCGGCGACCTCCTCTGAGTGAGATGCACCGGACGGGAAGGGGGATGCGACGTCGCTGCACGGTGGGGAAAAACGCAGGCTTGCCTGAAAGCCGTATATATAAGCAGGGTCTCTCGTTTTTTATGTTCGCTTTCCAAGTGTAAAAGTGTCTTTAAAATAATGCGACCATCACGAAATAATTGCGGATGTCTCTTTTCATGAATACGGTCGCGCCGATTCAAGCGCGAGCGAAAGGTAGCGTTCCACTTCAACTCCACAGGGCTGAAGCACAGTCCTGTACTTGATTCCTTCGATCCTGTGTCAAGTTGAGATCGTTCCTGAGTCGAGAGAAGCCGCCTGTTAACTTGAACGCCACAATACCGTAGGAAAATTATACGGCATTGAGGAGACCCACCTGGAGCAACTCGCTCTCTGCATCCGAACAAAAATCTCTTACTGATCAGCTCGACGCTCTTGACATAGAACACGTTACCCGCAGATATGCACACGATCCCATCGAACACCTGTCCAAGGAGGCCTCGGACTGGGGAAGGAGGCCTCGTAGCGCGCACAGAGATTACTGTACATGGTGATAGGAATACAAACCGGAAGGGATAGCAGATTTATGGAGCGGTCAGTAGTCCCAAGTGCCAGGGATGAACGCCGGCACAGCCCCATCCGCTCTCCCTAAAACTCGCGGCGATGCACGTTTCTTCCTTGGCTTGCGCTGCTTTGCGTACAGCGCTTGATCGTCGGCTGCATTCAATGGTACGACGAGGACACCCGGATTACGTGGGTCTGGGTCTACAGGATGGCCCAACCTAACGGCAGATTGATTCATTAACAGAGCAGAAATGAAGGTTGCCCATTGAGCACTTACTTCCGGATATAGGATGTCAGAGCTGGCTTCAGCCGCGAAACGCCATTGTCAGTGTGCAGTCCTTGGCCTAAACACAATGAGCAGAAACACCTCAAGCTGATAATTCACAAACCAACGATGAACCGGACCAAAGGATCGCCTCGCGTTTCTGCCGCCCTAATAGTCTCGTTGACCCTCAATTCGGCCTCTTTCACGAACAACCTATGTAGATCAACCTCATGGGGCTCTCTATCCTGCACTCCAAGTTAATATAGTTTGGGAATAATGGGAGGAGTATCGACCTTATTGTTCTCTTTTAAGATGTAATGTCAGTGCCAAGGATGTCTACTAGTGCCGGAGGGAGCATACCCTTGAATATCATGTCACTAGCCTTCTTGTTAAATATTTCCATAGTTTGCTTGTGCTGTCTCCCCGTTTCAGTCAACTTTCGGGCCTCAGCTGGAGAGTAAGGCCGCATAGCCTTGCTCTGGGAAAATGCTTCGCCCATGAGTTTGCTTGCTTCAGATGCCCGCTCACGCAACGCATCCTAAGAGGAGTAAACGATTTGGCGGCAATTGCACAAGCACACGAACCGCAGAAAGTAGAGGATCATCCACGGACCAGGTCTGGCTGCGGGGAGGCGTCGGCCGTATTACGTCCGGTGACCGCAGGACGGGAGTGGAAGTAGAGGGCTGGGGTACATACGGATACCGAGGTGCGAGGGGCTGTCTTGCTGGTTGAGGGTTGTAAGTAGTCCCATAGGTCGGCTGATACTGAGGACGAGGAGGAGGATTCGGCGGAGACGGTCGAGAGGGTTCATTTCGCCCGCCATTTTCGCTCTCATCCCGGGAAAATAAATTATAGACGGCCGCTGAGACGGCAGCTATGACCACCAACGTGGTGAAGATACCCATGGGAAGGAGGAAATTGCAGAGGTCCTGTCGTCCTAGGTCGTTGTTACCAAGGGTAGAACGTCCGGAGATGAGATGCGGGGAAGTGTATTTATGTACGTCGCGATGTACACGCATAACGTAAATGTACGAAAATAGCGAAACAGAAAAATGAGGGGACAGTGGATCAGGCCTACAAGAAGCCTTCTTGTAGCACCGCCACTGTAATTCTCTTACCCAAGAACCTTCGGCCATCATGACAGTGGCGCCGACCCCGGCTCTCCCGCCCCCCGTGACCAGTTGACCCGACCTCCTACGAACGAACTTGTCAGCCGCACCGCCACTGCCGAAATGCCATATTGATGGCCCATCATGGCCCATCAATAGTGTGACTGTCAACCACAGTCGTACGCCACGCCACGCCCCTGCTTTCCAACCTCGCCGCCGCTGGGCGCGCGGCGTCTCCGCCGGTCGGAGACTCTCTCAACTGCGGGGTTCTTCTACGGTGCCATGCGCTCTCTCTGCCCCCATCATGTCGCGTTTGAGCATTCCAAGCATGCTCAATGACGCGCCGCCTTCGCGCGCCCCCGCGCCCTTCATCCACCGCCGCGCGTTGATGCCTCCTCCGACCTGCGTTCTCTCCTCGGGGCTGTCTCGCGGATTCAACCTCACACTGGTCCCGTTTTGGTCTCGCCTGACACCCACTTACACCTCCAACACCTACTTGCTTCGTTCCACCAGCATGGTCCTCAGTTTCCCCCACCTCACCCTCCCCTAGCCAGGTCGCCGCCGGCTCCCTTGGTCCCTCCCACTCTGCCGTTCCTGCCACTGAACGGAGGTAGAACCGCGGAGTACGGAGTTCACGTCAGCCCCAGGAGCCACTTGTCCGTCCTCTACCGGTACCAGCCCGGCGTCGACCTTGAGTATCCAGAAAGTGGGGCCAACGCGCCTGTTGGACACCTTATTCCAATGGACCCCGCCGCCAAGCAGCTGCCTTGGGTCGATTTCGCCTACTCGCGCGGCACCCCGGATGGCGGCTGTGCCAAAGACGATTTTTTCTTCTCTGATCTCCTCGTCGACGCCAACGGCAAGCCTGTCCCGTGCAAAAAGCGACACACGACCTGTGGGTTAACACCTTTTGTCTTGGCACGCTGGCTTATATTTTTAATCGCAGGTCAAGGCGTCAAAGCATGTCCGTTCAGCGACACTCAAGCACTCACTGGGCCCGCCCATTGCCATACCTCAGCGACGCGGCAAGACATCGAAAACCGCTTGACAGCTGCCCGCGACGCCCGCCAACGCCTCTCCACCCCCCAGCGCGACATTTTTATCAAGACAGCTGCGTACATAACGGCGGTACGCACGCTCGGGTGTCGACGACCACTTCAGCAAGAGACGCGTCGTACAGGAGAGGAACTACTCCAGTTCGAGCAGGAACAGTCGCAGCAAGAGCACTTCCGACGCGGCTACTCCACGCCCCAAACATGCCAGGGGCGCATCCGATACCACGAGTACCCTGATCCTTTTGACAAAGACGCTGGTCTACGCGCGTATCTGAGGTCTGTCCCACCTGTTCCTGAGCCCCGCCCATCTTTAATCACGCCCACAGCTGTGAGCATTACTCCCGCCGCACTCCCGACCATTGGACCGATTTTAGCATACAAGACGGTGGCTACACGTCGATTATATCGCCGCGCACTTCCTCAGCAACACGGACGAGCTCCAGCGCATCGAACAGGCCGCCGCCACACAAGACCTTGGGCCTTTGGCCTTTTGCAACACCCTTCGTAATTTTTCCGCCCAGACGCTCCACTGCCGTGCGTTCCCCTCTTTCACCTCCCCGCCTCTTTTAATTGACCGTATTTTTTTCATAGCCGTCGACCATCGCGTCGAAGGACGCCTCGCTCAGGTCGAGCTCTGCCACCTCGACTGCGACGTCAAATTCCGGATATTATTCCCCGTCGACCTCCAAAAATGTCCTTTTGTGCTCGTCACCTCGAAGGGCGTCCACCGACACCCCATTCCTCTCCCCGAAAAGACCCCGCAGGCGCTGCGGAACCATCTCCTTGGCCTCCTTCGCACACTCCGTCAAGACCTACCCGACATGACGCCGCGTCGTTTCCTCCGGCATCCTGCCCTCAAGGTTTTCCTCATCAATACGTTCCCACACCTCGCCATGCCCACGCTCAGCGCCCTCCACCCATCTCTCGCCAACCGGGCCCACCTGGGTGCATACATTGCGCTCGTGAGGGAGGAGCACTTCCCGCATGGGACGGATTGGAAAGGTATGTCAGCTTCGTTCCCCTGCGTGGACGACTCCAATCATGTGCAGGGATTTTACACCTCAAACGACTCCAAGATGATACGCTCGCGCCCCACCAGCACTACATCCGTGTTATTCTCGAGCTCGACAATGCCACCCTGCCGGTCCACGAAGAGGACGACGATCCGCCACCCGCGACCGACAACAAAACGCGGATCATTGTCTGTATGGCGCCGGATTCCAGCGCCGTCTCCACAAGGCTCAGTACCTCGAGAGCGACATAGGCTTCAAGCGGATCGTCGGCTTCGACGAATTTGAAATCGCGGGCATGGACCGCGACGCGAATACCAGTGAGGATCCCCCACCCCCTTCCCCTCCCCTTCATCGTGCTCACGCCGCCTCCAGGCATCGTTTTCTGTCGCGTCTACCTCACGCGTCACACTGCGGCGGCCCACCAGCAGATCTTCCAAGAGATCAACCAGATAGTCCACCACGACACCGGGCGACCCCTCTATTGGCGACACATTCACGGACGGTCACCAAACGATTTCCGAGTCGGTCTCATTCTTCACTGGGGCGCCGACCAGCACCGCGGACAAGCCAAAGGTGCGCCCTCCTCCGCTGACCGCACTCAGCCCGCGCCCAAACATCCCAGGACTGGGCCTCCATCTCGCTGACCGAGCGTCCGAGCTCCCGCTCAATACGATGGATATGCACGAGCCAGACCGCTCGCTACACGATCTCACCCCGTACGACCACCTCCGACGCGTCTACCGCGTGTGCCGGGTGCACAACTTTCGGAATATTCAGCACTGTGCGGTCCCCGGCACGTTCGACGGCTGATGCGCTCGCTTGCGTGCATCAAGCACCCTGACTGGCAGGGAACCATTGCCCTGATACTTCGTGACGCGGGAAAGCCGCTGCAGGTGCGTCACCGCCGTTTCGACCCCTGACATTTCATTGACCCAATCCTCCTTTCATAGATTGGGTTCGCGACAAGGAAAGCTGCCAATTCGCGTTCTCCGGCATCTGCTGGGAGCGCAGCTTCATTCCCCTCCCCGTTTGGGAGGCTGGCGACCCCCACACCAACCTCATTGAGACCGTCCATCGCGACGTTAACCGCGAGGGCGTACACTGCACCCTACTCGGCGGCCTCCTGCGCGGGCAAGATTATGACGAGTTGCAACGGGCGACTCTCCTGGTGAGTCTCCCGCGCCGGATCCCCGGCTTCCTCCCTCACCACTCGACGCAGGAATTCGAGCAGCACGGTATTAGACCGTCGTACCACCCGTTAACCCCGTCACGAACGCCATCAAAAATGTTATCCGTCGAGGTAGGTGGAAGCCAGTTTTTTGGCCGGAGTCTTCCATCTAACCCTCTTGCCAGATAACGGCCAAGCCAAGAAGGTCCAGTCCACTGCGCTCGCGGTGTCGACACACAACAGCAACATGCAAAAATTCGACGAGAAGCTCGCGAAGCTTTGGGCCGCTTCGACAAACTCAAAGCGCTCATCAATGCTCCCCATCTTCAGGCAAGCGGAGCGCAGGCGGAGGTCGAACGCCAACTCCGAGCCGCCTCCAACGCCGCGCGCACAGTGTCGGTCAAATACGACAAGCAAGTCCAGGTTGGTGTGGGCCTGCGCGCCGCGGGCTGCCACGGAGTCTGCCTCCCTAGTTATTAGAACCTTGTACTAGCGTATAAAAAAACTGTTATCATCATTGTTTTAACCCGCGCGCTCCCGCCTCTGGCCGCCTCTTTTGCCCGCCTCTTTTGCCGCTGCGCGCCACGTTCCCTGGCATTTTGCCGGACAGGTGATCGCCGTCCTTCCACGTGTCGCACGTGCACATTGCTTATTTCTTCTTATCGTGTCCTCTTTCTTTCTGTCCTGCCTCTCGCTGTTTCTTTCCGCTTTTCTTCACCAACTATGCGCTCTGTATATTGTGCTTTGCTCCTTCGACATCCACCCCCGGTCCTTTGAAGTTCGGTTCAGCGCCAAGGCCATTGGCCGTGGGCGCGCCTCTCGTTGCCAACCGTTCTGCTGTACTTCTATTTCACGCCACTGTTCCGCGCCTCTCGTTGCCAACTTCAAGTAACCGTTCCGCTGTACTTCTATTTCACGCCGCTGTTCTCGCCTTCGCGCTCCTCCATTCTTCTTCGTTCTCAAGCGGCTCTGAATATCTCCCTGGTGCGTCTCGCCGTGTACTTAATTCAGTTTTCTTTTGGCTGAAACACCACCAGTTTTCTTTGCTCAAACACAATCCAGCGCGCCACCACCACCACGATGCTCGACTCGGCCACTCCCAGTTCCCAGTGGCGTGCTTCTGTCGCCAACTTCACATTGCACCCGCTCGCTCTTCCCGACGCGACGCGACGCGCCACCCGTCGTCGCACTCATCTTCTCATTCAGGTCCCCGTGCTCCACACCAGACCTCGAGGCGTTCTTCCGGGTCCACGCCACCTCCGTCGTCCGCCGGTTCCAACCGCGTCAAAAATGATATATCTGTGGTGCGTCGCCCATCCCCAGTTTTTCTTTCGCTCAACTATGACGCAGATGCAATACCACACCTCCACCCCCACCGCGTCCAACACTGTCCCACTGTCCAACACAGTCCCAGTGTCCGCCTCCACCCCTCTCTCCAACGCGCCTTCCAGCAACCCCGCCTTAACCTTCGCTCCGGTTACGATGGCTCCCACGGCCCCGCGCCAGCATTGTCCCCCCAACCAATGCGAAATCTGCGATGCGCAGCACCTCAGCGTCATCCAGCAGGCGCACACCCTCAATGGCGCACTGACAGGCCCGCTCCCTCATCGTCGCACCTGTCGCCCCACGTACTACCCTGACCACCCCGGCATCGACGTCGAGACGCACTCTCTGGAGGCCGGCAAATCGTTTTACGTCGCGATTCCCGCTCGTGAAGAAGGTATCTACACATCCTCGTATGTCCCCCTCTTCCCACCTACATTTTCTCGACGCTGATGCGACGCTACTAGCGCCGTTGCCCGGGAGAAGTCCGAAGGCGTCCACAACGGCCGCCACGAGGCGGCGAAGACCTACGCGGAAGCCAAGGGCGTCTGGGCTCTTGCGTGTCTCCGCTGGCACGGGCCCGAGTGCAAGCGCGAGCGTCTTGAGCGCCTCGACGCCCGTGGCAAGCATTGGGCGGTCAAAGGCTCCAATGTGATATGTGGCTCGAGGTGCGTCTTGCCTGTTGAGCACCTCTCTATTCTCCCTCTTTCTCTCTCTTGCTCATCAATGTGTCCGCAGAGCCGCTGCATTCCGGATCGCGGAGGACGCCGACCTCGACGACATTCACATACGCGGCCACCGCGACGTCAACGCTCTGTTCCAGTGGGACGTCCAGTGGATTGAGGACCAGTAGGAGCTTCGCGTTTGTACGGGAGGGTGGGCAGGCAATCTCTTGGGCACTATTACGACGCTTTTTGTATACTGTATTATTCCAATCTGAATGGTTTTTTGATTCGCATTGGATCTTTTTTTTTTTTGTTATCCTGTGAACTCAGTTCTGTGAGCTCATTGAATTGAAGAACTGAGTCCATGATTATTGCCGAACTAATGAAAGACAAAAGAAAGTCAAAAGTGGCCATTCGACATTAAACCAAACTTAACAAAATCCCCGCTATTCAGCTTTCACCATAAATGAAGCTGTCTTCACGAGTGCCCACAATCTGACAAGCAGGACACAATTTGCCTACTCACAGGAGCACCCGACCTTTTTTGTAGATTTATTGGTGGTGTCCTTGAGCTCAAGGAGCCTGCTCGCCATTGTCGCTAACTTCGCATGATGGACGCCAACTGACGATGATGGACACCAACTTACCATGATGATCCACGATCATCCATGTGCGAGAACATCGGCTCTGTGTTTTCTGCGACGGCGGGCCCCGGATCCTCCTGAGCTGGGATCAATGGGCTCCAATAACTAGGCGGCACTCTCTGAAATTTTTTCGAATTTTTGCGAGGCCTGCTCGTAATCCTCAAAAACCGTCGATTCATCGTAAAGCCAGGCAAGATCATAGTATGATCTTGGCCTAGCTTTCGCTTTGTTTCCACTACCACGACCACCAACCTTGCTGACTCTTTTCTATCCGTCGCACTCTGCCTCTGGGACTGTACTCATACCCTTCGGATACCTTATGGCGTCTCTGAAAACCTCGAAGGCCAAGCGCGAGGCCCAAGCGCGCTACCGAGCTCGGTCAGCATTCAACGGCGAATCTCCCTCGAAACGACCTCTCTGACGCACCATACCTCGGACAGGAACAAGGACGAGCTGCGACGGAAGGCTCGCGAGGCTATGGCCCAACGTCGAGCGAAACTCAGCCCGGCGGAGACAATTGAATACCGCATGACGGCGCGCGAGGATGCGGCTCGCTACCGCGCTGACAACCATGCTTTATTGGCTCAGAAGGCTTTGGTGGGCCGTGCCAGGTGCGTCGCGGCGGACTACAGCTGTTGGCGTTGAATGCAAACATGGTTTCTAGGGACTCAATCGCCAAGATAGGTTACGAGGAATGGTCTGCCAAATACAAGCTACGTCACAAACGCCCCATCCCCGCCATCCTGCAGGTCGAGTATGGCCCGCCCGACCCGCCGAACGTGCGACGAACCCGCATAATGGCACCACCCACCCAATCCCCCTCGAGCCCTTCTCCGAGTGCCACGTCGTCGACTCACCCGCCGAAGGTCCCCCAAACCCGCCCCAAACCCAAACCCTCCTCTAGCCTCCCTCCGAGTAGTGCCCCATGCAGCACATCGTCGTCAATGCGGGACTGGATCGACCGCAACCTCACCGAGACGCCAAACGCTGATTTGATTGAAGATAGCCGGCGCCGGGAACGACACGCGGAGTGCGAGGACTCCCACACCAAGGTTCAAGCGTGGCTGCCGAGGACCGTAGGTAACTGACCGAGGCTTCATGTAACTTGCACGAGCGGAATCCAAAATCAGACCGGTTTGCGTTTACTGAGCTGGACCGTAAGGAATTTCATCTAGGTGATATGTTTATTTCATGAAACCCGACGATTACATTCAAGAAGAAAGACGGCTGGACCGTAAGGAATTTCATCCAGGTGATATGTTTATTTCATGAAACCCGGCGATTACATTCAAGAAGAAAGACGGTTCGTTGCATTCAAGAAAACTGACGGTAGATTGGTACATTAAAACAAGAAGAAAGACGGTTCGTTGCATTCAAGAAAACTGACGGTACATTGGTACATTAAAACAAGAAGAAAGACGGTTCGTTGCATTCAAGAAAACTGACGGTAACAGACGGTACATTGCAACGACGTGTCAACGAGTCCAATTGTCTCCAAGTCTGCGTATCAACAATTCAAAGCGGCTCCAAGTCTACACGCCAGCAGCCCGCGTGTGCGCCCGAGCGATGTGGATGAAACACACACGACGGAGGTGGGGAGCACCAGACGCCCGAGGAACGGCGGCGACAGGAGTACGCAGTTCGTCGGCCTCGTCGTCCGCGTCCGCCCCCGCTTCCTCTGCCCGCTTGGCTGCGAACCAGCGGCTCAGACGCTGTTGTTTGCGCGCCTGCCGGCGCGCAAGCCGCGCTTGTTTGAGACTGCAGTCGCAATGCTTGGTGGTCGCACCCAGACTGCTGCACACCGGGTCGTGGGCCAAAGGATCGAGCTTGGACGTCGTGGCGGCGACGGGAGGCGCATCTGCGACGGCGGCGAAACGCGAGAGGACGTCTCCGGGGCGCTGCTCGTACTCGGTCCAGAGCGCAGCCTTTTCTGCCAAGTCGCGGGTGCTGCTGCCGCCGCTGCTGGTGGAGCTGGTGGAGTAATACTCGTCCTCGCTGGAAGAGTCGACTGCAGGCAGGCGACCGACGGGGGAAACGCGGCCGAATGTGAACAGAGGGGTGCGGCCCACCTCCTCGTCGGATGAGGTTGGAACATTGCCGGACAACGAGAGAAGGAGTCGGCGGCACCGGGTAACTTCAGCCCTGGCGCTGCTGAGGGAGGTCGGGTTACAGGTGCGCAGCTTCTGAAGCGCCGCGTCCATTGCACGGTGCGCATCCTGGCGTTGTTGAAGGAATGCCTGCTCACGACTATTTCCTATGTCAATTTGGGGCCGACGCTGGACATCAAGACTTACCTGGGGTCCGCCATGGCAATTATCTGGACCGTGTTGGTGAAGAGGAGGAACGGGTAAGTGCTGGTGGGTGAAGAGAAGAGGAAGATCGTGTAAGTGCTGGTGGGTGAAGAGGAAGAAGGCTTAGCGTGGAAATGCGGCGTTGCCACAGCTGCATAGTCTCATGTGATGGACGCACGCAAGGAGGGCAGACGAATATATTTTTGCTTGCAGATTTACTCAGTGATATTGACGGAATTTTGTTTGATTTCAAGAGGAATTTTATTTTAACAAGACATATTTTATACACCGTTCGTTCGACTAACAAAACAAGATGGTACCGACTCAAGTAACTACAAGCCAACATGTACCGACTCAAATTAAAGACAAGTGGTATAGCGACAGGTCCATGGCAAAAGAAGTCAGAGATCAGGGACGGTGAGCACGGTGCGCTCGCCGTTGGGGCCGACGGCCGTGACCTTGTCGGCGCTAACAGCGATGAACGAAGAGTCGCGGGGTCCGAGGTCGCCGCAGCGGTCGTTAGGACGGTGGGCGAGGTGGGCGTGGACGGTGCGGAAGATGCTGCAGTCGGGACACGCAACGAGGCCCAGGCGGACGGCCTGGAAAATGTCGTCGGGAAGCCCGAGGACGGTGTCGAGAGCTGAGAGGGCGTATCCGAGCGCCGTGAGGCTTCCAAACTCCCGGTATGGCGCGGTGTGGGGTGGGCCGGGTGGCGACCAAATGCGAAAGCTCGGGGCGGAGGTACTCGCCGTACGGCACGGTGGCGACACACGAGACTGTTTTCATGGCGGTGAGATGGGACTACGGAAAGGGAAGAAAAGGACGCACCGCGGGGCTGCGAGGGGTGATTCCCACACACGTAGTCGTTCCCCCGGACAAGGAGGTGCGCGTTGAACGCAGGCGGGGTGAAATGGCCACCACACCCAGCGCAGACGCGCAGCATGTCCATAAAATTGCTGTATGACTGGCCGGAGACGCCGTCGGTGGTGGCGAGGGCAAATATGAACTTCGTTATGGGGTGGGGCCCACACGTCCGGCGTCGATGATGCGCGCAGTGAGTGGTCCGTTGGCGCTGTAGGGGCGCAAGCGCGTGGGGAAGCGCTCATCAGGATAGCGCTCCCAGGTGGGCCCGTCGAGGACCCAGAAGTTTTTTTGATGGCTCCCTAAGGTGACGATGAGGATATATAGAATGACAGGAGAGGATGGACGTACTGGTGTCGGTGATTCTCTTCAGCAGAGAGCGGTTCGCCGACAATAGTTTGGGGTCTGCGATGGGGGAAGCTCGTTAGTTTGGCACGGGGTGGAGGATGCGGAGGAACTGACCGCCGACCAAGTTAGTGAGCGCCTCGTCGTCCGTATAGCGGTCGACGTGGCCGGTCCTGCTAGAAGCGGCGCCGAGGAGACGGGGGCGCGGACGGAAGGGCACGGGTGACGAAGAATAGGCCGGGGGTTCATCGTCCCTGGCATCAACGTCGATGATGGCAGGCCGCTCGCGGACGTCCGTGCGAGGGACGAGAGACCGCGAGAGGGACCGGCGGTGGAGGGTCCTGGGATGGTGCGGAGTGCATGCTGTCTCTCGAGGCGGCGGAGCGGCTTCCCGAGGATGGCGCGTTTGGCGGGTTCGCGCTTGATGCTGCGCTTCGCACCGGAGTCGCGCTGGGTAGTCGGGGCGTGAGGAGGGTGATGTCTTCGTTGTCTTCGTCTTTGACTTCGCGCTTGAATGGTTCCGGGAAGCGGGCGCATCGTTCGCGCGGACGGATGATCGCTGAAGAGGTGTCAGTGGCTGCTGTATGAGAAGAAATGGAGCGGGGCGTACAGATGAATGAGCAGCTATGGTGATTCTTGGGAACTTGGAGGTACACAATTGTCTGGCCGTTGCGCCTGTGCGACCGGGGCCGCATGCGGCACTCGTACTCGGTGCGGCGGGGGTTCGCATGGTGGGGGCAGAGAGGGAGCCGGGATTCGGGGAGGTTTTGAAGCCCGACGGTTGGATGAATATTTCAGAGAGGGAGTTGGTCGTGGAAGGACTGGCGAGAGCAAGATCGGTTAGCGAGAGGCAATGAGGACGAAAAGAGACTCACTACTCGCATGGAGTCCACTCCGTGTCGAGTTTGTTAGCAAAACTGAGGAGGTCGCCGGTCCTATTGGCGATGGCGAGCCTTTCCTGCGCGGCGCGCAGAACTTCCGCGCTAGGGTCGTCGTCGCGGATGTCGGCAATACGGGTGCGTTGACGAGGTTCATGGATGGGAAGCGGGCCATCGACGATGGCGTTTTCGAGCCACTCGGCTTGTTGAGCGGAGTCGCCTGCGTTTGGGCTTGGGCTCGGGCGGCAGCGGCGCTAATATACGGGCGAGACATCGTGGATACCGGGGTCGACAATGGGCGGAAAAGGTAGGCCCAGAAACGAGTGGGGCAAAGTTCTTTAAGTCAGTTTTGAAGTCCCGCGCGGAGTCCTGGCTAGTTCCCAATTCACGGCGTCATCCGGGGGCGTGTTGGCTCGGTGGAGGTGGACATCAGGAGTTGGCGCGGTACAAGTCAGAATTGGGCCCTGGGGGCGTCGAATGCCGCAGAAAAGTACGACGCGTGGCGAGTTGGCGTTCCGCATAACTGCAGCGTGGCGAGTTGGTGTTCTGCAGGAAGCCCAGCGTGGCGTGTTGGCGTTCTGGAGCGCCAGGGGGTAGCAACGACGCGACAGTGGAAGAACGGAAACCAGCGCGAGGCGCAGGAACGGGTGTGACTGATGATGTGACCAGTGCGGGAAGAGCCGGCCGAGCTGATGGCCATGATGGGTGCAACACAGCCATGGCCTGGGTCCGCGGTCCATCAGACTGTCGATCCTCACGTAATTTTACATCATGCTCACGTTTTTCGCACGTATTAGAACTCAGAAACGGTCTCGCCCCTCCTGTCAAATCAATGTTGGCGGGCCTGTTCTACTACCGACTCCAGAAAAATTCCTGCAGGTTGAGGGTCACCTTGTACAGGAGGGGTTGTGAAGCAGAAGAAGAAACTTGAAATGTGTGCAGTCATCATTGACATGAAGAGCGAGTTGTCACTGGATCTAGAGCTCACTGAGATTGCTGCAGGTACAGCCGGAGACGAGCTAGACTGCTCTGGTGCGGATCTTTTAGGCAGTGAAATCGTATGTGGCAGCGCCTTAACTGACACTACTTCAAGTTGCTACCGGAGGCGGTTCTGCAGAGGCCGTTCGCGTACGTGGGCAAGTGGCTACAGTTCCAGTCCTTGTGGATCTCGAGGCAGAGTATGAATTCAACCGGCTGGGGGATTCGCTGGGACACTGATAGTAGCGACTGACGGAGAGAACAAAACATGGTCTCGTCTTTCGGGGATGACTAGTACGAGCAGATTTGGAGCAGACTCGGATGCAGCCTGCAGGCGAAGGTAACTCGGAATGCCAAATACGATGCGGAGCAACCAAAAATTGAACCGAATCGGTTTTAACAAGCGTACGAAGTCGTTTTTCTTGAAGCTACACCATGATGGCGATGATTATGAAGCTGGTTTCCACGATCGGCCTAATAGGTGCAAACAACCGCTCGCGTCCTTAAAAGGCGATTTATCATCTTCGGTCCGACCTGGATCTTGACGGCAGACAGTGGGCAGGCAAGCCCACTGGGCTGTCCCATGATAGTTATAATCTCACTTCTTGCTATTTTCAAGTCCCTGGCATAGTCCCAGGTCGAGACTCGACTCCGAGGGTCTCGACCGCGACGAATGTGGCACCGATCCATGCGTGAAATCCACCGAAAAGCTGGAGCTCTTATAGTCAACCATTGTCCCATCCATCATTGACTCCATCCAAGACGTCAGAATTGAGCGCCCTTATTGAGATACATGGCTCAACGAGCTTGTTATCGGACATGGATCAAAATTAATATTACTGACAGACAAAGAACGCCAGTCTACTAGAAAATTCTTCACAGACCACGCAGTTGGAGGAAATTTTCATAGAAAATGTAACCATGAACCTCGGATGCTCCTTACGGGGTCACGACATTCCACAACTGCTGCGGGCTCCCAGTGCATTCTGCACTCCTAATCGAAGGATCCCCATGGCTGTCCCCGGGGACGTTAATGCACTCGTTTGCCGCAGGAATAGAGAGGGTGCAGTCCGTAGCGGGGGCAGCATCGTCGCCGCACGACGCGCAGGAGATGGTCAGGTCGGCGGAGGAGGAGGTACAAGATCCGGTGGTCAATAGGGCATT
The DNA here is from genome assembly GCA_029378395.1 of Mycena leptocephala. Classification (NCBI taxonomy): domain Eukaryota; kingdom Fungi; phylum Basidiomycota; class Agaricomycetes; order Agaricales; family Mycenaceae; genus Mycena; species Mycena leptocephala. The sequence continues at coordinate 32,585 of JARJLF010001601.1, read as the reverse complement.
GGAGGAGCAAGGACGCAGGTCACGGCGGGGGAGTCGATGCTGCAATAAATCAGTTGAGACTTGACATGCCATAATAAGGAGAAATGCGACGCACGAGATGGTCCATCCTCCGGTGGCAGTCTCGGTAAAAAACCAGGGTTGGATACCGAGGGGGATTACTTCCTAAAGGAAACTTTGCGTGAGCAAGATGACAGGGACTTGTGGAAGATTGCTTGCGTACCAAGTGGACGGCGGAGGGGCTTCCGGCCGACGCGCCATTGAAGAGCCAGATAAACGTGTCTGAAGAAGGACATTGGTTCATATACGCGTTAGCGAAGACACTGTATGACATACCATTAATGGACGATTGGATATCATATCCCGTCCCTGGCGTGAACTGAGGGGAGCACGTCTGCCTACGGGCCGGGGTGGCGGTCACCGAGGAGGCGGCGACCAGAGCGATAACTGCAGGAATTTGAACGAGAGCGAGAACATTATGGTCTGGGGAAAGGAGCCATTCACGCAGCTGCTTTTATACTCTGCTTCCACACTTTCCGTCGATCCCGCACTTATGGAGTGCGGGCAATAAGCTCCGATTCTCTTATTCAGTCGCTAAACTTGGACCTGGGCGGCTGGAGGAAACTGATTGTTGTCATGCATAAATTTGCATTGAATGAGCAGAATCAATTCGCGTAGCAACATCGCTGGAGCCTGGGTGCAAGGAATTCAGATCCATCTTCAACAAATCTTCAATACCCAATCAGGCAGTGACGGTGCCTGCCCAAATCTTCCATGAGAATAGGTACATTCAATGTGCATGAATCCGCGGTATATTTGCGATGAGGGCGCACCACGTTAAATGGCCATTTTTAGTCTCCATTACCAACAAGGATATACCGGGGTCCAGAATCGACTATAAATGATAAAACACGAAGTCCAAGGGCAAGGCAGCCGACGAAATACGTCAGCCGGCTGGAGTAGCCCGGAGGTCGTAGGTACGGACAAGGTACGGATAAGTATCGCGCCGCGGGGACAAAAGCCATCATATTGATGGCTAGTCCTTTTCTTTTGTATCAGCATTCTATTATTATACCGCGACACGATCTATATAAGACGCGTACTATATACTGTCGTTGCCATTTCGTGAGTCGGCGGAGCGAGGGCTCGCGTGCCAAGGCCACTTTGGGCTTTCTCGCCTACAGTCCTCACAGTATCACAAAACAAAACAAAACAAAACAAAAAACAAAAAAGATGAAGGTCATCAGGCCAAGGTTGCGCCGTTCTCGTTGCCGGTGCTCGTTGCTGGTATTTGACTTTGTAGCTCCAAGGTCGTATTCCGTGCCTCTGCATTCTTCTTCGCCTCCTTCATCTCCCGTTTCTCCCTTTCATTTGGTGTCTCGTCCCGCCATCGCTGGTCGCCCACGACTCCCGTCTGACAAATGTCTTTGACGTTGAAAAAGCCAAAGAGGAAAGCCACGATGAATTCGGGCAGTATATGCAGGACGTAGAACGCCGCTTTGTCCCCTGGTGTGTTCAGCGCCGCGTGGTCTAGAGCGTGTATGTCGGGCGTTGTACTGTACAGGGCAACGAGCCGGTAATGTGGAGGGATCGTCTATCGTCTGGGTCAGCGTATTCCGTTGAGAGTCGAGAATAAAGCCTGACCAAAAGTATGGCTGCCGGCAGGAGGAGCCACACGACCCTCCGGTCGATCCGAGGCACTTTTTCCAGGTCCAGAGGATGGTGTACAATTCCAAAGTGGTGAGCGTCAGCCCGATTGCGCTGCTGACATACCTAGAGATAAACGGTTGCGGTAACTAAATGCGCATAATCGAGAGTCAAGAACAGGCCCCACCTGAGAGCTCTGTGGGCTGGGCCGGAATTTTTGGCCGCCAAGAGGTGTACCGTCGCTACAATGCCGACCACCAGCGCGAGGAGGTAGAGCATGAGGAGGAACTCGGACCAGCGGCGGTACCAAAACCGCCGGCGCGGGTCATCAACATTTGGGGTGTTCAAGCATTTTTTGTGCGGGGAGTGGTTAACGCCGACTGACGGCGGCGTCGAGTCCGAGGCGGGGGTGCCTTTCGTGCTGTTGACGAGCACCGCGCGGACGAGTTTCAACAAGATCTCCGCAAGGTTGAGGTACCCCAGAGCCAACACAATCTGCATCCACTCGCTCAGTCCTGTAGTCTCTGTGTTTGGGTGCGCAGCCAGTGCTGCGCGGAGGGAGAACATGACCGCACTGATGCCAATCAGCGCGCGCCGCCGCCGAAGCAAAACAGAAAAATTACCGTTCCGTTACGAAGGAAATCACCTGGAACAAGATTATACTGCGCCAGCGTTTGTCGAAAACCCGATAGACAAGTACGGGGATCAGCAGACCGTACGCCGCAGCGAATACCGTCGCCGCGGGTAGATCGTACGCGCGCAGTGCAATGCCGCCAACGAGAGACGGAGAGGACATGACGGCGTAGAGGACGTTTCGTTCACATAAAGGATTCACAAAGGCTGCGGAGTGACTGCGCATCATGATTGTCATCGCGCAGCGGGTTCGAGACGCTGAAGCTGTGGGAGGAAGAATCCACTTGCTGTTTTTCACGCGTAACCGGAAAATGATTTCAGTGTGTTCCAAGACAGCTATGTGCTGTGTTCGAGTTGCGGTGTTTTCTGACCTGAGGGACATAACACCTTGTCAATTTTCAAAACACCGGGCAGTACTAAAGCTAGTAGGATGAGCCTGCTCCTCAGAAAGATGCTCGCAGCGTTTGAGCAGGGCGATGAGGGAGGGAAAGAGTAGAGGCCCGCGTGATTGTTTCCGTCTGTTGTCAAACCTAACCAAACATAACGCGGTCCCGCGCTTGTCTCGCGCGCTCTTGTGCTGCAATATGGCGCCTCAAAAAAAGGCGAAAAATCGAAAGATAAATCTGCTCTAACCCTACACAAATTCTTCACGAGCCCTGGCCTGGTCCGTCCCAAAAGCCGAATCCCCCCAAATCCTCCAAGAATCGACTCCTAACAAACGAAAAGCCGTGCCAGATCCCAAGGAAATCATCGTCATTGACTCCGACTCGGATGTGGAAGTTGGGGTCATCCGTACCACGCAGAAGAAACGGCGGCGCAGCGAGAGCGTGAGCTGCTACCAAACGGACCACAAGCAATTAAACGCGTCAATACAGTCGCGTCGGCACTCCCCGCGTTAGCAGCTACTGTAGGCCTACATTGAGCTTTGGTAAACCTTCGCTCTGCTCTCGGAGTCGGTCCAGCCACGCCCTCAGTCTCCTTCGGTGTTCCGTCGGCATTGCTTGCGGGTGGCCCCACTGCGCGCAGCACCTCACTATTTGGAATGCCTTCGTCGCTGTTGCCGGACCACCGGCATTCGTGAGCGATGACTGTCCGTCTCCGGCTGTGACGGAAGTGAACGCGGGTATGGACTTCGTGGGTGAAGACGACTGGGGAATGGGAGATGACGAGATAGGGGTCAACCCGGATGATGACGACGACGAAACCACGCAGATTGACGAGCCGGATGCTGTAGAAGTCTCTTCGTGCCCTCTTTGCCAAAAGGTTTTAGAGAATTATCAGAGACGTCCGTACTTTCCTGTCCTAACAGGCACCGAACTAACAGATAAGTTAGGAACGCGAAGGTCACGTCAACGCGTGTCTGGACGCAGATTTAAACGCAGGACCTGGTTCCTCTAAAGCTGTTTTAAAAACCTCTGTCGTCGCTCCCGTTCGAGTGCATTGGCACCTCGGCCTTTAAAGAGTAATGGTAATGCTTTCTCGGTACTCATGACCTCGCGCGCGGAGATGGCGATTGGAACGAGGCTACCGCGGCAGAATCCTCCCGTGCGACGAAAAACAACCGCAGGAAAGCGCCTTTCTATAAGGTGCTGCAGGGCATGCCTATTGCGGTCGATGCATTCCGATACGGATGCATTCCGGGCGTCACTGCCTATTCTTGACGTGAGACTCTTGGTCGCTCCTGTTCCATGGCTGACGAATTTTAGCCACGCGCACTCCGACCACTACACCAATCTATCGTCTTCTTGGAAACACGGTCCTATTTACTGCTCCGAAGGAACCGCGAATCTCATCATCCACATCCTTTCTGTTGACAAGAAATGGGTTCATCCACTGCCAATGGACGTCTCCACTGTCATTCCTCACACCGGTGGCGTCCACGTAACGCTCATCGAGGCGAATCACTGCCCCGGATCGTGCCTCTTCCTGTTTGAGGGCCCGCAGACTGTAGACGCCGGTGATAGTGCCTACAAATCCCATTTTGTGGGTTCCTCCAAGACATTCCGTTATTTGCATTGCGGAGACTTTCGCGCGTCGCCACAACACACCTTACACCCCGCCGTCAAAGGAAAGCATATCGATCATGTGTATTTGGATACGACGTATCTCGATCCCAAGGTAATCAAGCGATATTCGAGTACTTGACCGATGTTCTGGTTCTGATGTTTTGTTAGTACATATTCCCTCCGCAACCGCTCGTAATATCGGCGTGTGCGGAACTCGCTAAGCGCGTGGCAGACGGAAAGACCTTCGATAGCTCTGCGCCTAAGATGGACTCATGGCTCACATCTGTCTCCGGAGACCCCAAAGGGAAACAAAGAGCACGGCCCGAGCGCATATTGATGGTCATTGGGTAGGCTCATTCACTTCTAATCCCCCCTGGGTTTTCATAACCACACAGAACATATTCGGTTGGGAAGGAGCGAATCGTGAAAGGTACCACCTCATCGTCGCCAAGTCTATCTCTCTGACACCTCGTCCTAGCGGTTGCGCAAGCTTTGAACTCCAAGATATATTGCGATTCGCGGAAGGCGGCGATACTGCGCTGCCAGCCGGATCCAGATCTCCACGCTCTGCTCACGTCCGACCCCCTCGGCGCAGACGTGCATATCCTTCCCTTGGGCATGATCTCGTTGGAGAAGCTCCAGCTGTATCTCGAGCGCTTCAAAGGGATCTTCACCAAGGTCGTCGGGTTCCGACCAACTGGGTGGACGTTCGTAGCTGCCCATCATTATCTTCTTGGCTATATATCTCACAACGCCTTTTCTGGTCCCCAGATTCAGGCCGCCTGCGGGCGCTGTCCAGTCACCAAGTATCGCGTCGGTCATATCCATCTCCCAGCAGAAGACGTTCACACATGCGAACCTTCGCCCCGCACGCAGCACCAGCGCGGCTGTCCAGTTGTTCCCTGTCCCATACTCAGAACACTCGTCGTTCTTCGAGCTGACGTGTTTTGCGCTGTCTATTCAGTGGGGGCGCATGATCGCGACCGTCAATGTGGAGAGCGAGAGATCGCGCGCGAGAATGACGCGATGGATGCAGAAATGGGAGGCGGAGAAGAAGAAGAGGAAGAAGGGCGAGGCTGTCCCCCATCGACGAATTGATTATTGGTAATCTTGCACATATCTTAACCCTGTATTCCTTATTTGAGGAAAAATTTAGACATTAACGGGCGGTCACGAAATAGTGCACAGGTCGATATCATTTTGACAACGGACCCACTTGCCTGCCCATCCTATACGCGTTATGTACTTGTGTTTGGATCTACGGCGAAGTCGCCCAGATTCAACAGACCCAAACACACCGCATTTCCTTTTCCAACTTTTTTGCGCAACATGGCCGGGGACGAACTAATCGATGCGCACGTCTCCGTGAAGCAATGCAAACTTGCCGTGCAGGCACTACATGCACATTCCGCAAAGGCCTCGGCAAAACAGCAAGAAACTGAGCTTCTACCAGGAAAAGAGCAGAACATTTGGCTTAATGTAACAGTCAAGAAAATCGCCTCAGCGCACAAGTTCAAACCTGTTAAAATGTATTTACTTCATGTGAAAATATTCCTGATGCTGACTGGTAACGCTGTAGCCCCATTGTGCACCCTATCGTCGACCCACGGACCTCCGCCGTGTGCCTAATTACGAGGGACCCACAGCGACAGTACAAGGATCTTCTGGCGGAGCACAATATCAAGTTTATCTCTCGCGTGGTGGGTATCGCGAAGCTGAAGGGCAAGTTCAAGCCGTTCGAAGCGCGACGCATGCTGCTCAAAGAAAATGGGCTCTTCCTCGCCGACGAGCGGGTTGTACCACTTCTGCCCAAACTTCTGGGCGTGAAATGGTTTGAGGCAAAAAAGTGCGTTTCCCGTGCTTTAAAGAGTACGTCCTAATTAATGAATGGATATTTAGACAACCCATCCCCGTTTGTCTGACGCGGAAAGACCTGAAGAACGAGCTCGAGCGCGCGATATCTTCCACGTACATGAACCAAAATCAGGGTTCTTGCACGTACGTCCCTGCCGCTACCCCGGACTTTATTTTGCCGCTAACCCGTCGTTAGTTCAATTAAAATCAGCACGGTTTCGCACAAGCCCTCGCAAGTGCTGGAGAATCTGCAGGCAGCAATCCCTGCCATCATTGAAAACATAAAGGGCGGCTGGGACAATGTCCAAAGCCTACTCCTCAAAACTAACTCGAGCGCCGGTTTACCGATATGGAGCTGCGACCTCGGGGACGGTGAAGGGGGACGATGGGGTGGGCTTGTTGCGCCGGCCGATGACGAGACGAGCTCGTTGGAGGCGGATGATGAGATGGACGTTGCTGCGGACAAGGGCGCGCGTAAGGGTAAGAAGCGCGCCGTCGTAGAGGAGGAAGCGGAAGCGGAGGAACCGAAGAAAAAGGCGAAGGGCGCCAACGGGAAAGCGGTATCTCCGCAGACGCCCAAGACCGTATCCTCGTCCAGCAAGCTCGACACCGATGCACCTCCCAAATCCAAAAAACCCAAGGCAGACGCCGTTACTCCTCCGACACCAGCTGTGTTCGCTGCGGGTTCCAAGGCGGGTGGGCCTCGGAAAACCAAATCTTCGGCAAACGAAGTTGCAAAGACTCCGGCGCCTGCCGCTGACGCCGCAAAGGGCAAGAAAAAATCGAAATCCGGGGCTGAGGATGCCTCTACGGCGCCTAGCCAACCCGTCGCCGAGCAGAAGAAGGCGAAAGCCAGCAAAGCGGCCCCTTCTGATGCTCCTGCATCCGTATCTGAATCGACAGCCTCGAAGAAAAAACGATCGAAAACAGACGCCGCGCTTCCGACAGCAGACGCTACTTCTGATTCGACCGAGGGGAAAAAGTCGAAGACGGCAAAGAGTGGAGCGGATACAGCCAAGGCGACCCCACCGTCGCTGAGCAACGAGGAGTTGAAGCAGAAGCGGATTGGGAAGGCGGGTGAGAAAAAGAAGGAGAAAATCGGCAAGGGCAAGAGTGGCAAAAGCGCCAAGGATGGGATTATTGGGAAGAAGGCGGGTCAGTAGTTTCGGGTTTCCTTAGAGTGCGGGAAATACGATGACTTGTCGAGGGTTTTATGGCTTGCGTGTGATCTTCGAGGTCGACTCCGATCCAGCGATTCTGATTCTGGCTTCAATGGAAGATCTCTTATTAAAGCGTCGTCTTGGTAATTGGGCAACCAGACTCCAAATTGAGAACATTCCGTCCATGGCCGTTTTTACGTGCTTGAATATTTCCAAAATTATTTCCACGACACCTTCACGCGTCTAGCCGATTTCATTTGCAACAAGTAAGTAGTACATTACTCATTACCATTTTTCCAGAGTTCGAGAAAAGCAGTACGAGGCTCGAGTGAGTAGTAGTGGACGGGAAAACTGAGAATAAAAAAAAAGGACAAAGGCAAGCCGGGACGGGGAAAGAAAAATTTCGGGGAATGTAAAGTAAAAATATATACCACAATGTACACGGGGACGGGGCGGCGCGCGGAGGGTGGGGGCGTAAGGACGTGTAGCGTGCAGAGGGATGCTGGAGGTCGTGTCGTGTGCGATGATGATACGTGAACATGAGAGGGCCCGGAAAGAAAACGTGAACGTGCAATGACCGAGGGCCGATCACGACTGCTTCGTCTTGAACCGTAGCAGCGGCGCGAGGCCCGCCAGTGCACATGCCTTCTTCAAAAACTCGTGCTGCGGCACGCGTCAGCCATGCTTATTGTGTGCAGAAAGACAAAAGGACTCACATCCAGCAACTCATTCGCCGTCGCCCGGCTGCTCACATCTACGCACAGACACACCGCGAGGAAGCCCTTGAGCTCGCGGCTGAGCGCCTCTGGCTTCTTGAGCGTCGGCGTCCCGTTCGTCGCGATGAGGTAGAGTGCCTTGAGCGGCTCCTCGTCGAGGTACGGCGGTTCGTTCTCGATCATCTCGATGGCCATGATCCCGAGCGACCAGATGTCGACCTTTGCGCCGTACTCCTTCTGCTTGACGACCTCCGGCGCCATCCAATACGGGGTCCCGACCATCGTCGCGCGCTTGGACTTTTGGTCCGTCAGCTTCGCACAGAACCCAAAGTCCGCTGCGTAAATGGTCAGTACACAAAGAATGAGGGGGTGGGGAAGGACGACGTACTTATTTTTACCCGGCCCAGCGCGTCGAGCAGAACATTATCCGACTTGATATCTCGGTGGATGATGCTCTGGCTGTGCAGATGCCCCAAACCCTTGCAGGTCTGTGGAAAGCATTAGGCATACTCCACCGGGATGCAAGAAAACACACCTCAAAGCAAATACTGCTGATCTGGTCCTCCTCCATCGTGTTATTCTCGATGATGTCGGTCAACGCGCCACCCTCCATGTACTCCATGACGACCCATAATTCATTGCTCTTGACGAGATAGCTCTCGAGGAAGTTGACGATATTCGGGTGCTGCGACTCTTTCATAACGAGAATCTCATTCACGATGAGCTCCTTTCTCGGCTGGTGCGACAGGTCCATCTCCTTGATCGCAACTTTCTTGCCCGTCGCCAGCGTCTTTGCCACGTACACATGCCCCGACGCGCTGCGCGAAATCAGCAAGGTTGAGATATGGAAGGAAGAAGGAAAACGCACCCCTGCCCGACCTTCTTGATCTTGCTGTACAGCGCCTTCGGATCGTCGTCGCACACAACCTGCCTCAGCTTCTCCATAATCTGCACCTCTGTCATCGTGCTTATCCGTTTCTCCTTCATCCCGCCCTCCTTCTTCTCCAACGCCGCTGCCGCCGCCGCAACGCCCTGCTGGCCCGTCTTCTCACCTGCTTTCTCGTCGAACTGGATCATCGGCTTCTTCGCGGGCTGCAGCGGCTTCACCGGCGGCGGGCCCGCCGTCGCACCCGCAGCCGTCGTCGACGGCGCATTCGCGACCGGCGCCGTCTTGCTTGGGGGGCCGAGCGGCGGTCGCTGGTCCTGCTGCTGCTCGCGCTCGCGCTCCCGATCTCGTTGCTCGCGTTCGCGCTGCACCTGGGCCTCCCGCTCGCGCTCGCGCTTGGCTGCCTCCGCGCGCTGCTCCTGCCGCTGCTGCTGCTGGTTCGGTGCTGCCGGCTGGAGCGAGTCTTTTCGCAACGGGAGCCCGCCGCCGGTCGTCGGCGCAGGGGGCCCTTGTGCCTTTTGGCGCGCGCGCAGGTCGGCGGAGGAGGGGAGATCGCCAGGCGTTTTGGGGGGCGGGGCGGGGCCGCCGTTGGACAGTGACGGCGCGGGCGGGGCGGGACGGGTGCCGGTGAGCAGTGGGCGCGGTGGTGGGGGACGAGAGGACTGGAGTGAGGGCTGCTGCTGCTGCTGGGCGGGCCGCGGGGGCGTCGCGGAGAAGGAGGAGCCGGAGCCGTTCGAGTCTAGGCCGGGTGGCGCAGACTCTTGCCGCTTGACGCCAGGACGGTCTGTTAGAGAGGACGTTGATGCGCTCATCCCCGAGCCCATTTTGCCCATACCGCCGAGACCGGTGCCCGCGTTGAAACGTGCCGGTGCACCGGTATCGACCATTTCCCGCTCCCGCTCCTGTTCTCGTTTCTGGTGATCCGTGTAGAATTCGAGGACATCCAGGACGGCTTGCGGATCTTTGGCATAGTCCTCGCGGGTAATGGCGGATTTGGTGAGCAGCTTGCTCCATTGGTCGGGCATACCCTTGTGTTGTGTGCGTGACATTGAGCGTTGCGCACGAATCTACTCACGCGGCAGACGTACCGTAAAAGCACCGCTGACAGGATCAAAACCGACGTGCACCTTGTGCACGAAATTGGTGGGATTGCTCACGCCCATGAGTGGTGAGCGCGAGTAAACGTCGTCTTGCCAGCCTAGAGCGCAATGAGCGACCGATCTGTGAGACACTGGGGTACCGTCGCACCATACAACTCTTCATCGTTCTTGAGAGATAAAAAGTAGCGTTTCCGGTCCTGTGTCTCGAGCAGGAGACAGTAGGGTTTGAGGTCTGTCCGCTCGATGTTGGCGATGTCGCGGAGGAGGATGACAGATTGTTGTGGGGAGCCCTGCAAGTTGGATTAACACGTCTGAGACCGGGTGACCAAGCAAGACACGGGCTGCTAAGTGACGCCCCCTCGACTCGGGCATGGGTTGGATAGATTGCCACTGATGCGAGGAGAGAGCGCCCATGGATAAAACGGGGAACGCACCTCGATTTGTGGAGGGTGAGGGTCATTTCCTTGAGAACGAGCCATTTGACTTTCCAGATCCAACTGGCGAACGTGCCATCCTCCTTGACACTGACCGGGCCCTGTCTGACCACACCGCCCATCCCGGCGCCATTGGACGAGGACGGAGAGCCGCCGATGCCGGAGTAGGATGTGGCGTAGGACGAGCCCGAGGGAGAGCTGGGATTGAAGGTAAAGGCAGGACCGTAGCCATTGGAAGCCAAGGTGACTGGGAGAAACGAGGGTGGACTGGGATGAATACATGGACGGGGACGGGGCTGGCCTAGAGGGAGTAAGGGACGAGCCAGAGTAGGCCATCGTCGAGAGGGATGATGTAGGTCGCTTTCGCGTCTATTGTTTGGTTCATCATGAAACTCTCTCTCTTGCACCGCCTGCTACGAGATTTCTTTATATCCAGTGCGACAACCGCCGCTATTTCTGAATATCCACTCGGCTGCGGTCCTCCAGAGAAATCGTGATCATCTTACTCAAGACACCTTCAATGAAACGCAGTACAGCCAAAGAAGTTTGTTCCGATTCCCCCGAATGCTTCACATATCCCAAAAATCTGGACCTGAATCTCTTAATTCACACCTATTCGATAAAAAAAAAAAACTTGAAGTCGGTGGAATCGACGTAGGATCTCCCGTGAGATACAGCGACACTATCGATGCCCCACAAACACCGCGACTACAGTGTCGATCCTCAGTGATCCGTCTTGTCTCAACGCGCTTTCAATGCGGCTTCAGACTCCTCAAAAATGATAGAGTGCATACATTATCGTCCCGAAAACCGAATCAGGAAGACCATCAACATGAACAAGGATGTCAAGCATACACGCAGCCAGGTCTCGCGTCTGTACCCGTCTGTACCCGCACCTTTTGCGTGACTCCGTGGTCCCCAAGAGCTTGGTGTCCGCCTCCTCGACCACTCGCTGCTTCTGGGCCAGCAGCTAGGCAAAGTACACTGTGTTTTTCTTCAGCGGCGACGCCACGCGGTGGCGTCGATTTTGTGGCGTAAGGCGGGAGGAGCGTCGCTAGCGGCGGGGATGAGAACGAGGACCGGATACAGAAAAACAGCAGATTGTCTGTGGGTTCTTCTGGAGCAGGGATCCGGGGGATGGCGGGGTTGTTCTCCGATAAACTATGTCAGGGCGCGAGCAGTAAGACGCCTTGATCATTTATTATTTATTTTGTCGTTGTCCTCATACTCGCGGCTTCAAAAACTCAAGTCCTCCGCGCCAACTGATCATGATACGGGACTATAACCAAAAAGAGAAAACATATGATATTCGCACTTGGACCATGTCTCCCACCGCCTCCGTCGCCCCTGCAGCCACCAAGACCGTCTTCCATGATCCCTACTTCTTCGCGGGCCTTTTAGCGGGTCAGTGCGCGTACCGATTCACCACCCAAAAATATATTCTAATAATAGTTACATAGGCTACGTCGCATATCTGTTTCTCTACCGCGTCGTGCTCTACCCTTGGCTTTACCCGCGTTTCTTCTCGCCCCTGCGCAACGTCCCCGGCCCCCGCTCGGCAACCCCCTCCTTGGGCACTACCTCACCATCGTGCGGAGCGAAAGCTGCATCCCGCACCGAGAATGGGTCAAGGCTTATGGCCCCGTCGTGCGCATGATGGGCATCCTCGGCAAGGAGCGCCTCTTGTTCCTCTCCCCAGAGGCCCTTCAGCAGATTATTGTCAAGGACTGGCTCGAATATCCTCGCGTGCGCCGACTTTGCCGGTTCATTTAAAAAAAATATAATATTCAATTGGCTGTAGCCCGAATTTATGCGCGACGTGCTGGGGCTGGTTGCGGGGTACGGACTCCTCACCATTACCGGCGACGAGCACAAGCAGCTGCGCAAGGCCATGAACCCCGCGTTCTCCATCCCGAATCTTATGGCTCGTGCGTCTGTTCCCAGTTTGCGCTCGCTATTTCTTCATGTTTGCAGAAACGGACATGTACTACGAACCTATCGAAGGGTGTGTGTTTAAAGTGTTTCGACCCCCATCTTCTCAATTAAAATTTAAAGGCTCGTCGAAATTATGAAAGCCCAAATCAAAGCAGAATCCATCCCCCAGGCAGGCAAGATTTTCCCCATGTACGAATGGAGTGCGTCTGCCTCATTGTTATCGCAATTTTCACGGTTGTCTGACCTCCGCACAGTGGGCAAAGTCACCCTTGATATTATATGCGACACAGCATTCGGATACAAGACCGACTGCTTGCACAACCCTCACAACGAGCTCGCCGTCGCCTTTGAACAGCTGCTCCAGCTGCAGTCGGGCCCCAATCTCGCCAAGCTCGTCGCGATCCTCAGCATCCCCGGTGCCTCCCGCGCCTTCCGCTCCGAATGGATGTACCGCAACGCATGGCTGTTCGGCAAACTCCCCGTCGTCTCCGAGTTCGAGAAGCTCGTCGGTTCGTTGCACCGCATCCGCACCATCTCTGCAGGCATGCTGCGCGAGAAAACCGCTGACCTCTCCGTTTCGCCGGACGATATGACCACGAAGAAGGATATTATGTCGCTGCTTGTGCGCGCGCGCAAGGCCGACCTCGACGCGGATCCCAGCGCGGACGCCATGTCCGACACGGCGATGGTGGACCAAGTGCTCACGTTCCTCGCCGCGGGTCATGAGTACGTCCCTATTTCTGTGTTTTGTATGGCGACTTACTGTGTGCAGAACCACCGCCACCGGGCTGTCGTGGGTGCGTGGAGTCCCTTTTTTTCTGTTGAATATCAAAACTGACTTTCCGCGCAGACGCTCTGGCTCCTTGCGAACGACCCCGAGAGCCAGCGCCGGCTGCGCGAGGAGGTCACTCCGATCTACGAGGCCAACCCGCGCCCTGACTATCGCACGGTCAAGAGCCTTACCTGGCTCGATTGCGTGGTGTGCGTGCCCCCCCTCCCCCATCGCAAAGCTACTGACTATTAGTCCAGAAATGAGAGCCTCCGCGTGCTCCCCCCGGTCCCGCTCACCATGCGCGTCGCGGAGAAGACGGATTATATCGACGGCGTGCTCGTCCCGAAGGGCACTGTTATCACCATTCCCGTGCGCGTCCCTCTCTCCCAACACGCATTCCCACCCTCATCTCACTCCCGCAGATCCGCGTCATCAACACCTGGAAGGACGTCTGGGGCGAAGATGCCGAGGAGTGGGTCCCCTTCTCCCTTTAAATAAAAACCTATTTCACTGTACACTACCGCACGCAGATTCCACCCCGCGCGCTGGCTCGACCTCCCCAAGGCGTACAACGCGGCGTTCTCGCAATTCTCCTTCATCGCGGGCCCGCATGGCTGCATCGGCAAGACCATGGCGGTAAGCGAAATGAAGGCCGTGCTTGTGTGCGTGTTTCCTCGCGGCACCTTTTCTGTGTGACGCTGACATATCGTGATGCATTCATTCATTCGATCTAGCGCGCTGATCGCAAACTTTGAGTTCGCGCCCGCGTATCCGGGGCAGGTCGCGCATCCCGCGACGGCCATTACGATGAGTGCGCCTCGTGTTTGTTCTTTTTGTGTATGGTGACTTATGCCGTTTAAAGAGCCGGAGGATAATATGCCCCTACGCGTTACGCGCGTCGCAGGCAAGATTTGATTTCAGATATACCGCTTCGAAGCATTGTACTACTGTTTAAAAAACTCTAACCTTATGTACGTAAATGTAAAATACATAAATCTATCTCATGTGGCGAACAACTCGGAGAGGGGAACGTCTGAAAGTGGCCGTAGGCGCATTTCTTTGGCAAGATTCCTTTTCAGTTTGTCAAAATCAAGTCTACTGTTTGTAATCGAGCTATGAGATCTACTCCTGTGGGTCATCGTTATGGCCCGATGGTGTAGTTGGTTATCACATCTGCTTCACATTTACGTAATATGACGCAGGCGGTCCTCGGTTCGAGCCCGGGTCGGGTCACTTTTTTTGTTTGCAAGTTTCTTCTTTCTTTTGCGAAAAACATATCGGCCAAATAGACACATGGTTTGTTTTCCACAGAGCAAGAACAATCAATTCTGGGTAATGTGCACAGGAACTTTACGATGACTGCAGGCTGAGGATTCTAGGTTCATTGATTTGAAGACAAAAAATGATTCAATGACTTGAAAGCTTTTTCACCACAATTTTCATAGGGAAAAAGACAATAAAATCTGTGAAAATCTCTGGCCAAAAAAAAAAAAAGTGTCAAGTAGTCTATCAAGTTTCAGAAACCCTCCAAGTCTAACAGGGTGCAAAATCTGTTGGAAGGACAACTGAAGCACCGCTGAACTGTCCCATTGACTGGACAGGCTGTTGAACTTACAACTGCTGTGCATGCACTGTCCACTTCTACAGCTCAGTTCAACAGCAGCCTTTACAGCTCTCTATTTTAGCATTCCTTCCACAGTTCTTTACAGCGGTTTTACAGCCCTTTTGTATAAGTACCATAGTCTTTTGTTATATCCATACATTCTCATCCTAGCCCTCAGCTGGCATCTGTTATATCTGTGCAACCATGCCTGGCCCTTAGCCAGCATTCTTCTAGTCCAGCTGGTCTCGACCAGTCACTCTTCTGGAATCCAGCAACCAGTCATTTGATCCAGTTGCCACCTGGAACGGGTGTTTATGCAATGAAGGATTACTGAGCATTTCCCGTTTATCCATATGTCTACACGATTCCTATTTCCTCAGAAGTTTGAGTCAGACAAAATGAACTTCTATCTCTTTATTTGGACTTTGCTTTGACATTACTACTTATAATAGTGGTGTATGTTTAAGCATATAAGCCTTATGTACTATGCTGTATTCCTGTTATATCCGTGCACAAATATCCGGCTCTCAGCCGGTATTCTTATCCTCGGCCGGTCTCAACCAGCCGCTCTTCCAGTTTCCGGCAACCGGTCAAACCGGTTGCTGCCTGGAACAGGTTTTTATGCAATGAAGGATTACTGAGTGTTTCCCGTTTATCCATATGTCCACACGATTCCTACTTCCACTTTTAGATGTCGCTTTGTCCAACTTGAACTTCTGTCTCCTAATTCGGACTTTACTTTGACATTACTACTTATAGTAGTGACACGTATGTCTACATATATAAGCCCTATGTACTATGCTGTATTCTTCAGTTCGATTATAAACGTGCTTAGCTTCTTATCCTTTGCTTGGCTCCTTGAGTCGTCTTGTAGGACACTACAAATACTTTTAGTTGGGAGAACCCTGAGTGAGCGTCCCAGCGAGCGAAGAGTTATTCCAATAAGAAGTATGAACACTAGCCATCTGAATGGTGTTGTCTCGCACCAGAAGCTAACGAATAACAGAAATCTGTAGCCGTTATCTCCTGTGTCCCAGCAGAGATCTGCTTAGGATGCGAGACAATGCTAATAGAATAGATCAGTCCTTTAGTACAAGGAAAGACTCACCGTCTCTCGAAATACTCAGATCCTAGGCTTTTGAGAGAGCCTTGCAGGAACATCGAGTGGGACGAGATAAGGTAGTAAAGGTGATTCCTCAGACTATTGGTCTGGCACTATACTACAGTACAAATGTAATACATATCATGTAAGCGCGCACTAAGGCTAAGTCGTAAGGATTACACAAGTAACAGACAAACAAAATATACAGCTGTCGGTTGAACGACAGTAAGCCTCGTTAGGCTCTTGAGGCTGTTACATAGCCCCCCATCCCTTATGGTCTTGGCGTCCTCAGAAATCAAAAGTCATATAGAAATTGGGCAGGAATGTCACGTGCAATGTCGCGGATCCTTCTCTTGTTCCACGATGAGTACTGCAGTGCTCCCTTCATTCGCGCAACTCCTTCCTCAATGAAGTCCCTGTTCACCATGAAGTTCGGCTTATATGTGCCCCGATTAGATGATGGAAGTATCTCTTCCACTCTGCCTCTGTTCTCGCTTTGCCTCGCCCCTCATTGAGCTCACCTTTGATGTGCCTGAAGGTTTTGTCGCAGAAAGGTTCCACTCATGTAATAGTGGTCTGAAAACTCCTCCATCATTGCGCTTGTAGGGAAAAGATACGTGTCCATCTCCGGAGTAGCTCCCACTATGTATCCGTGAACCTTCATAGTCCCCATCTGACACATCATCCCAGGAAAGATCCAAACTTTGAACATCCCCCGAGTTGTTAGATCCAGCATGGTGCACTGTCACTTGAACAGATGGTCCATTCATCGCTCTCTGCACTAATCCCATCACCGATGCACCCACCGAGTATGGGTACATGTGTGCATCGAAGCTACATGACCTGCTCGTCAAGGCAATCATGGAGCTGTTCGTCGACGACGGGGGAACAGCGGCAGATAGCTTCGGAGAGATGATGGGTAAGCTCACCGTCATCTTTGACAGGTTCTGTGAGGCAAGCTTGTCATTGTCTGCAACAAAGACGAAGCTATTCATGACGGAGGCAGTCTTTGCGGGGGCAACAGTAGGGCCAAAAGGAGTTGCACCGGACATGGCGAAGCTCACGGCAATTGTGCATTGGAAGCAGCTGCAGGACACATTGAACTTGCACGCGTTCTTGGGGCTGACAGCATACTTTCGTGACCTGATCCAGGGGTATGTGGCAGTAGAGAAGGAATTACGCGACTTGGTCAGGTTGGCAGAAGTCCCAGCAGGAGCGAAGAAACAGGTCTTCCGCACAACAATGAAAATTTTCAAACTTGTGCCGGTGTGGGAGGAGAAGCACACCAGATGTTTCGTTAATCTCAAATGGATCATGCTTTCTGACCCAGTTTTGCAGGCGCCATGGTTCGACACGGTGCACGACTTCCCATTTGTCATCACAACAGAAGCAAGGATGCATTCGCTGGTGTTCTATCACAAAAAATGCGGTCGGTATTGCCAGGGGGCAAGGCAGTTGTACGACGACACCTGATCGCATTCGCTTCGAAACGCACTTCGCCTGCAGAGGAGCGCTACCAACCGCATTTGCTGGAGTTCGCAGCACTCAAATACTCATTGGATAAGTTCTCCGACATAATCTGGGGCCAACCCATCAAGCTCGAGACAGACTGCCAGGCACTGCGGGACATCATGGTGAATGACAAGCTAAATGTTACTCACATGCGCTGGAGGGATGGTGTCATGGGATACAAGATAGTTGGGGCAGAACATATAAAAGGCACGACTAACGCGGTCACGGACACGTTGAGTAGAGCGAACGAGGGGCAGCCAAAGGTACCAGGGGATGGCAGTGAGTGGACTGTTTCCCCAGACTGGGAGTCATGATCGGGAATCGTGAACGACTTGTTCATTGTGGAGGAGGTTGGCAAAACATACTTGGTTATGCCAGTGCCAGAAGGCACAGCAGACTTGCACGAGCGCTTCAAGGATGAGCCAATGTACTTGCAGGTCATTGATGCCATCCTCGAGCTTGACTTTGGGTTGAGTATGAAGCTGCGGAAGCGCACGCGTCACCATGCAACCCAATACTTCATCGACGATGGAAAGCTGTGGCGATTAGGGGGCGGGGTCCCAGCGAGGGGACAGGCAAGGAGGGAGTGCATCACGCGTGCAGAGGCGCAGATGTGTGCAGTGGAGGTGCATGCGAACAGCAGCCATTTCCACAGGGATAGTGTGAAGTTGATGCTAATGGACAAGTACCACAGCCTGCAGCTGGATGAGTCGATTGTCAGCGCAATCTCTGACTGCGCAAAGTGTAAAGGATTTGGGCCAACTCATTTGCACTCACTCCTGGATCCGGTGCTGAGGCAGCACCCATTCAAACTGATTGTAGGCGACTACCTCTCGTTGCCAGTGGGGATCGGAGGCTTCAAGAACGTCGGCTTATACTTGGACACGTTCGGACAATGCGTGTGGGGCTACAAGTACGTGGTCCTGGGGTCAGCAGAGACGACAGAGGAGGCGCTCGAAGATATCTGCGACAGGTTTCTGCCAATGGATACCTTCCAGTCGGACCAAGGACACCACTTCAAAAATAAACGCGTTCAGCAGTTTTGTGATGCGCGCGGTATCAAATTCAATCTAGTATCAGCATACTCACCGTGGATTAACGGTCTAGTGGAGGGCGCAAACAAGATCTTGATATACATCCTCGCACGTTTGTGTGCTCCGGATGTCAGGGAAGATGAATGGTGCTCAGTAACAAAGGACACACTCCAGAGAATTGGCCAGAGCACTTCGACGAGGCGATAAAGATCATGAACAGGCTACTGCCCTCAGTGAAGTTCACCCCAAACGAGTTGACGTTGGGTAAAGTGGTCAATACGCCGGCAACGCCAATCGAGATGACAGCAACAGTGTTAACAGCTGAGGACACCGCAATCCACATGGCGTACATTGAGCAGCAGCGGCTCGATGGATATGCTAACCGCTTTGCTTACATGCTGGGGCAGAAAGCGGTGTTCGACTGGAAAATTTTGGCTTCGCAGGCTGGCGTCGTCAACTTCGAGCGGGGACAGCTGGTGCAGGTCTACCGGAGTGACCTCACCTATACAATGAGCAATGACCGGAAGCTCACTGTCTGGTGGTCCGAGCCACATCGCGTCATGGCGTGTCAACTCAATTCATACGAGCTGGAGACAATAAAGGGGATTGCTATAGACGGTACATTTAGCTCGCGGCGACTACGGCCTTACGTGGCAAAGGATGGGACACCATTAGCGGTAGCGCAGGCGGTGTTCATGGTGAGGATCCAGCAAGAGGAGGGGAAGAGCGGGGAGGTGGAGGCAGCGGCGGTGGCAGCACTAAGGGCAGCGGAGATAGCGGAGGTGGAGCAGTGGCGCGTTGAGGAGATCGGCAAGGGTTTGGAGGAAGGGTCAGAGTGGTGGGAGTAGATAGATGCCACGGCAGCGTGGACACCGCCATGTCGTGGTGGGCACATGTGGTAGGAGGTTTGGGCCAGGGGTGTTTGTTCGTGTTAGTAGTAGGGGTCCCCATCATTCATCTTAGCACACACCCACGAAGTGGCATTCAACGTCTAAGCCAAGCGTCTAGGAGAGACCACCCCACTGGTATTCGTGCACCGGATTTTCTTGACCCGGCACCGTTTGCACGACTGGTGTGGCGGATCGGCAATGCAGCGCAGCTGGTGTTTTTCACATTCTTCACAAGCTAAAATAAAATAAATCAATACCGGTTCTGAACCGGTCACTGCGACGCACCTTCTCTCTCCTCGTCTTCCGAGTACACCGCCTTTGGATCTCTTTCACTCGGGTCTTCTGACACTGGGTCGTCCTCGTCCCTGACCGGGCCTGAAGCGGTCAGCGACTGGTGAAAATTGACTGGTTCGGGAGAAATCCCCCAGGTGAAACGGGGGTCCACTGCATCGAGCTCCTCCATCTCGCTGAGCGCTTGCACCATTCCCGTGGCCAAGACTTCGGAATTCCGGATTTTCTCCCTTTTGGCCGCTAAGTTGGCTGCCACCAGACCCATCACCTCCTCCCAGCGCTGTTCGAGCACCTTGCGTGCCCTTTCTTTGCGCTCGCGCTCCTTGGCCACTTCCTGCGCCTCTGTCATCTTCCCCTTTCCTTTGTCCTTCCCGCCACTTCCCCCGGCTCCTTCCTTGCTGGGCCGCCTCTCGTCTCCACCATTGCCTTCGCTGGCGTCGTTGGCATTCATTCCGAGGTTGTTGTGGGCGGCGTCCATGTTCGTGTCGGGCGAGATGGTGGTGGCAAGAAGAAAGAAGAAAATTTTCACTTACAGCATGATCAATCAATTGCATAAGCGATCGACTTTCGGGCCGCCGGCCCAGCGGCCCGTCAGGCTGGTTTTTCTCAAGACACTCAGGCAACAAAATTTTATTCATATTCTTTTTTCACATTTCCTTCATCCACCATACAGAATTCCACTGCATTATGCAACCGGTCTTCGACCGGTATCTTGGTGTTCCTCGGGGCAAGGAACCCAAGAGGGGGATACTGTTATATCTGTGCACATACACCCGGCTCTCAGCCGGTCTTCTTACCATCGGCCGGGCTCGTCCAGCTGCTCGCGGTTTCCGGCAACTGGTCCAACCGGTTGCCGCTCGGAACGGGTTTTTACGCAATGAAGGATTACTGAGCGTTTCCCGTTTATCCGTATGTCCACACAATTCCAACTTCCAGTTTTAGATGTCGCTTTGTCCGACTCGAACTTCTATCTCCTAATTTGGACTTTGCTTTGACATTACTACTTATAGTAGTGACACGTATGTCTATGTATATAAGCCCTATGTACTATGCTGTATTCTTCAGTTTGATAATTAATGTGCTTAGCCTCCTATCCTTTGCTTGGCTCCTTGAGTCGTCTCGTCCGGAGTCTATCTCTTATCCTCTCTGCTCGATTGGCCAGATAGCTGTGCTCACCCTATACGTTACTCTTGTGGTTTTTGCGTCTTACCTAGGCTGACCGGTCATCTTGTCACCTTCCAGTACTTCCTTCCGGTAGCCGACTTCCGAACGACCGGCTGGCATCCGTTCATCCGACCTTGACTCGGGATATAACAGCCACTGAGGGCATCTTCTTCCCCATTCCTACTTCATTGGGTTGATCGGGGCTGCTCCATGACTTGCATGAGCCTGAGGACACCCTGTGTATGTCCTCTATGTCTACCATCGGGTTTGTAACATCTGCTTGCACTTTGAACTGTCACACTTACCCTGGTTTTTTTGCCAGGATGTGGAACCCTTCATGACACATAGCCCAGTCCCTCACCCGTTGGCGCCTCTCCCTGCACCTGCCCACCTGGTCTGGCAGTGGACCCAGTCTCAACATTTGCTGGTCTTGCAGCTGCTCCTGCAGATGACTTCATTCATGCCGCTGAGCAGGCCGAGGTAATCTGCACCTACATTGCTGAGCACTTTGCAACCCAGTTACAGGAGCTGCGCATCTGGCGCACTCACGACTACAGCCACCTACAACCATTGTCTGATTGAGCGGCAGATTCTCAGCATTGCGCAGGCCCTTGGGATTGGGTTGACAGGACGTACTCATACTCCAGCTGTTGTTCGTGATATGTTGATCTGGTTAGAGGATGTCACGAATGTGGCTGGAATTAACTTCCAAACCTTTGGCACATTCCACACTGAATTCCGTCTAATCAAGGAGGTGCACATACTTCTGTGTCAGCGCAACAGGTCAAACACACTCCCCACAGAGTATTCAGGGTTGCTCACGTTCCTTGATGTCAGCTCAGTGAGCGCATCCTCGACACTGTGGAGCCAGGTTTAGAGGCAAGGTGGGAAGTTGAGGCAGCGGTTGTCACAGTCCAGATCACCACCCTCATGGGCGAAGTACGCACCTTCCTCAATAGTTTCAGACGTGTTTAGATCCAAAATTTTTGTCCTGTGTCACTCTGTAGCTGGCAATGCACTTATGGATTCTCTGCTAAGCTGGCCAATGTATAAGTGTGAAAATCTTAGACCAATGGACATCACATTACCTGTCTGACTCAGAACCACGCCATGCAGAAGATCTGCAGAATCAAAGAAGCCTCACAGCCACCAGTTGATGTGGAGTGTGGGTTCTTTGATTCTGTTGATCACCTTTTTTAACCACCAACTATGTATCAACAACGAAAATAATGACAGGCACTTTGTATCCAAATCTACAGGGTAATAATTTTACGTTTAACCCAGCGAATCAACTTGCACAGCTGTTTTCCTGCATGATAACGTCAAATCCCATGTGCGTTTTTGTCACATCAGAAAGTTTGGAATCCAAAAACTCATGAAGCTGCGAAAACCCAGCCTGGACCTCACCAACATTGCCTTTTTTAAAGGACGATCCAGTGCCCTTCCCATGGGGAGTTATCAACTCGAGCAACTCCAAACCCTTCATACCACCAGCATTGATATCGCGTACCAGCTGCCCTACCAACAAAACCGATGGCATCTTGACTGCGCCAGCATAGGCAAAATCAGCAGTGAGGAGAAATGCAATTAGACCGCCAATCTCTTGGAAGTGTAAAGGGTTGGAGGCCTTGAGGAATTTGTAGCATCCTTTGAAGTCATAGGAACCGTCGCGGGTGTTCACCTCCCAATCAGGGCAGTCAGGAGTGCTGATTGTAGTCCAATATAACTGGACCAAGTGGATGCCACGGTTCGACTTTCGTTGGCTATATGCGGAAACATTGCAGAAGAAAGCTGGATCGGTGGAGGGGAATTTGGCGTATTCTGAGTCCCAGTCTGTCGGGCTTTCGAAATATGTTTGCGCCTGCATGGAAAATGGAGTCGCAAAAATGACCGCTTGAAAGATTAGGCCACTTAGGAGCCCTCCACATGTGCGCACATGGGCCAGATCAAACGAGTTGCCAGAAAGACGTGAACAGGCTCGAGAAGGTCCATGCTCGCAAAATGGCAGAAGGAAGTCCATCTCCGCTGCACCGCAACCTGAAAAACCGTTGGGTAGACAATGTTGTGATAACTGTCTATGAGTGGTTCAAGCTCCAGTAGCATCTCCAGCAGTTTATTCATGAGGTGCAGCTTGCGTGAATCCGATGCAGTGAGGAGGAGTCAAGGTGCAGGAAGGCCAATAGCGGCAATGGCTCTGGTGCGATAGTTTGTTAGCATATTATTCATGTCTGCTAACAGCAGGAACTCTGGCAATGTCTGGGTAGCGAGTGCAGAGCGGATCAGGGCTTTGGCCAGGCGTCCAAAATCCGATGGGGACATGATCTTTGCATTGTGATCACCGATGATTTTGGTCTTGAGATGGCCAAATGCAAACCAGACGGAGTCAAGGAAGAGCGTTGCAGGATGGCACCCCTGGATTATGGCTTCCACAAACCACACCTGTGCCCTCAACTTGGATTTGACCGGAAATTGGAGCCACTGTGCGATGATATCCAGCACGATGGCAACCACATGCCTGTCTGGCACAGTAGAAATCCAGACTTGTATGGCGGCAATACTGGTACATGCCCTCCAGCGCATCTAAGCCAAAGTCCGCTGCCCGTAATTCACGAGACTCCCCACGAGTGGTCATGAGAAGATGGACCTTCTTCGTAAGACGTCCGATCCAGCCATCAGGCCCTGCCTGCAGGATACATCCAGCCATGTCCGCAGGCAGTACATTGTTTGCATAAAGCTCTGCCAAAGGAGTTTGAGCTCGAAGGTTGCCATGGCCTCACTGCTCTGCATCCGTTGAAACTGTGGCCAGATCTGAGCAATGTGCATGGATGTTTCAATGGACTCAGGTGCTGAGATTATTCCCTGGAAAGTGTTCTCGAGTGTGGAGTGGGGCATGCTGCTGAAGTCGGTGGTCTCAAGAAGGTGGTATGCATTGTGGACAGAGGAATGGTCTTGAGAGATTGTTTTCAGTGAAAGGTGGTCAATCAATTTCACTCCTATGTCACATTATTTTTGACGACAGGAACTCAACGTAGATAACCCACCAGCCTCCCAAAAAAGTCCTCCATCGGATCATCCACAATGGTCACATCTTCGAAATGAGCCCTGCCATCCTCCATCTCCAATACTAACGCGTGATCACAGTCATTTATAGCCAAGCTAGTTGATGGATCCCCAGGGTGGCCAGCAGCACCCCGAGTTGTCAGCATCGTGTTAATTTCAACAAACACGTTTGACGCCCAGGTTGCGCCTAATAATAATAAAAACCCAGTTAAATAAAGTAAGACGGCGACTCAGTGAGTCTGACCTTCCGATCCATGTTTCAGGAACTCTTCACGCTGACTCACAAACCTGCTGCAATAAACTTTGACTGGTCTCGCTGCACATTTGTCAGAACAGAATTGCCTTGACTGAAACTCATGCATATCATCATCGCTGCTCGATGAAAACACTGGCTCTTCCATGGGACCACTGTCCCCCTTATTTCCCCCATGTTTGCGCTTGCTATGGTGGGGACCATCGACTTTGGCAGAATCGTTGTCTGCATCTTAGAATAAAGAGAAAAAAGTTAGCCACCTGAGTGCGAAAAAATGTGAGGTGCTTACCTAAAGCTGCCTCCGCATCCCGTGCAGCATCCTTTTCCGCTTTCTGTTGCGCAGCCTTGAGCTTTCTTTGCACTGTGAATTGGAAGATCAGAGCGATGGAATTTGAGAGCATACAATGCATACTTTTGGCTAGAGTTTGGGCTGGAGACAGCTCGGTGTATGGCTGTCCACCGGGCTCAATGGGATTCCCAAGAGCATCAACGCGATCAGAGACAAGTGTCACAGGCACCATGAGGGCACCAGTCTTGTCTATCTCGTATATCTTTTCATGAGCAATAGCATAGGGAATGTGTTTCGCCAATCTGTTGAAGTGTAGATGCCAGCAGCGCTTGATATCAGAGCGTCGAGTTGCTTGTGCAATCAGATTAATGCCATCGTTTAGAGAAGGATCATCATCCCCATCTGCATCTAAATCCATCTCCACAGTCTGAGGGTGCATGATAGCCAGGCCCATTAACCCAAGGACTGACCGACTCACAAGTCCCATCAACCTCAAAGGAAAAGGCACTTAGCAGATGGTCAGAGTCGATGCAGAAGTCATAGACCAGAGGAAGCTGGTTGCTGAGGAAGATGAGCAGGAGAAGGAACATGTGTGATGAAAACACAATGCAGGCAAATGTCCATGACGACTTGGCCATCTGCAGCGAAGTTGGCATCATTCACATACGTGCGATTGATACGGGAATCACAGCTATAGATAAAATTTAAAACTTGGTTCCACCTGCAATGGTGAATAAAAATTGGATGTACTCGATATGCCGCATTTCAGCTGACATCTTGAGAACATGATCCTTGGCAGTGGGCATAGCCAATAACAACGTGCCCAAGCCCCTCACCCATCTTCTCCGGCAGATAAGAAATGAAGGTGATACAATACGCATCCTTCTGAAGTGCCACACCCCGAGGAGCAACAGGTGGAGTTCTGCCATGATAATTCAGGCCGCAGAAGTTGGCAGAATCGAAATTGCACAGTGTAAAGTAGATGCTGAGACACGGGATGTGAAATTGACTAAGCGTGTAAGTATTGGGAAGATGGGAGCACATAGTCATGTTTGTGAAGCAGGTGGGGCTGTCCTTGTTGTTGTTGTGATTCCTGCCATAAAACCCAAGCGAGCCTTCCAATGTTTGTGCTAATAGATAAATGTGAACAAAACACGAACACGAGTCAAGCCAATGGATACGCACCACTGCCATAAGGAAGGGCTGGCACCACATTTATCTGAAGAGTGTTGTGGGCAGTGTTCCCTGACAACCCAAGTGGGGGGATATTGAGCATACTGGTGTATTCCTCAATGATGTTGCAGGTTTCCGTAGGGATTTGCTTCATGGCTGTCATTGGAAACAGAGCCACCACCTCCGGGAAAGAAATTAGAATAGATGCAGGTAGGGGGATTATAATGCACTATGTTGAGATTGCATCACAGAAGATTATCCTTGTCAAATGCCCCATTGACCTTGGAGCCCTGTGTGGGGGCCCAGGTGCCCCATTGCGACTGGAACGAATTCGCAATGGTGTAGCAGTGGGTATTCTGTTTCACTGGTTCGCAACCATGCTTGATGGCAAGCCCACTGGTCCAGGTGCCATCTGGTTTAAGAATGGGTGGTTCAAGGGTGATGTCGTCTTTATTACCCATAGCCTCATCCGTTGCATGGTGAAGATTCGCTTTGACTGTCAGATCCATGAGGTGCCTAAAATATGATGAATTGAAAGAACTGAAGATCAACAACTGTTGGTACGCACACAGGGGTGAGCCAGGCCTGCAATGCATTGTCGCGAGGATTGGTACTGTAAACGTCTCAGGCAAAGATCAGTGTATCCTCGGGGACTTGCAGCAGCCCTAACCGACGAAGATAGGGGAGGTAGGTGTCAGGTATATGAATGAGAATGGCGCACCAAGTGCCTTTAATTGGGTGTCCGAACCACTGGGGATCTGTTGCTTCTTTTCCCATGTATGGATAATTCACATCACCTTCACTGAGGTGTCATGAATCAGAACAATGCAGGTTTTACCAGGTGGGACCAGCAGATGATTATGGCATGCATAGACATCGAGCAGGATGGGATTACGGCCAGGCAGCGAGATGTGATGGAGATTTGGGTCCACAGTGGCCATTTCTCGAGGGCGATGGTATGAATCAAAGAATACTGAGCCGGAATAGTTTCAAAGATGTGTTGCGGGTGCTGTGATGTTGTTTTCGACCGACCAATCGATTGGTAGGTCACTGAGGCCCCTGGAATATTTATAGACGAAAGAGCAGGACTGAGCTCGCTGCTTAGTACGAGATTATTGTACAAAAAACCCAGCCTCAAGCTCGATTAACCTGACCAGAGTTCATGAGGTTGGGGGCACAGGAAATGTGCTCTAAATGCGCACTTTCCAGTCAAAAGAATTGGGCCCTCGGAAACAATGATTGAGATGGTGCCATTCGGACCAACCAATTGGTGTGTACAGGTCTCCATGCCCCCTAAAATATTTATAGAGCAGTGAGCTCGATGCATGGTAATACTGACAAGATTATCACCGAAAAACTCAGCCTTCAGCTCAATCAACCTGGCTGGAGTTCATGAGAGTGGAGGCACGGGAAAAGTGTTGTGAATGCGTACCTTTCCGCCGAAATAAAGTGGGCCCTCGGCAACTGTGATCGAACATGCGTACCAACCGATTGGTTGTGCACAGGTCTCCACCCCCCCTAGAATGTTTATAGTGCAGTGAGCTCGATGCGTGGTATGAGATCATTGCAAAAAAAACTCAGCCAGCCTTCAGCTCAATTAACCTGGCTGGAGTTCAAGAGAGTGGAAGCATGGGAAAAGTGTTGTGAATCTTTCCACCAAAATAAAGTGGGCCCTCGGCAACTGTGATCAGACATGCGTACCAACCGATTGGTAGGTCTCCACGGCCCCCAGAATATTTGTAGAAGAACGAGCTGCAGTGAGCTCGCTGCTTGGTACAATATTATTTGCAGAAAAACTCAGCCTTGAGCTCAAATAACCTGTCCAGAGTTCGTGACATTGGGGGCACAGGAAATCCGCTGTCAATGTGCACCTTTTCACTGAAAGAAAGTCGGTCGTCAGGAACTGTGATCAAGATGTCATTAGGACCGACCAATTGGTGTGCACATCTCCATGGCCACTAGACTAAGTATGACGAAAGAGAGGACTGAACCTGCTGCCAAGTGTGTGGAAAGTCTTAGGTGTCAGTTCAATTAACCTGGATGGAATTCATGAGATTGGGAAGCCAGAAATGCACTGCAAATGCGTGCCTTTGTGCTGAAAAAAAAAAAGGGCTTTCAGGAGCTGTGATTGAGACATTAGGTGTTGTGATTTGCACTGAGCGATCGGTGTGCACAATTGACTCGGGGAACTACAATTTCATTTGGAACTGCATAGCATGACGCAAAAGAGGTTGAGCTTGAGAACTAAAGCAAAAGGACGTCATTCCATATCCTTGGCCCTAGAACTTTTAATGTGAGTGTGCGTGCTGAGGCGTGATAAAAGAAAACATGTACCTGGTGCCAAACGAAATTAATTGATCCTCCATCGCATTCATGCAGCCATAGCGGCGTGAAAAGAGCACCAAGTTCTGGTCCATTACAAAGTAACCTGCACCGAGTTTGGCCCATGGGATATTCCGTGAAAATATTTGACATACCAGGAGAACTGTAAGCCGCTACAGCACTGCTGCCTGATAGGGCGGGCTTGGCAATGGCAATGATACACAGGTTGGGGATTGGAAGAAGCAGGTGATCATATGAGTAGTAAAGCTCAGGCAGCACTAGGCTATGCCCTGGGATTTCAATCCTCACAAGATGGCATTCCCGGGACATGGCGGTTAGAAGGAGAGATCTCTATTTAGTTTGATGATGGCGTGCTGATCAAATCGTGATTGCCAATCGCATGCGGGCTTGGCTAAGACATAAATGACCATCGCTCCTTGTCCCCCACCCACCATGTCATCTCCAGTCTCTCTCGACAAAATAAATCCCTCGTAAGCCTATGTAACCAGTCTGTGCTTGGTCCTATTTACTGACGACTTGATGCAGTGTGATGCCCCTGGCCTCTTTTGGGGAGGTACATATCAACCCTGGTGATTATATGTATGTCTTTTGCACCAGTTCCTCGTCCCAGCGGTTTATGAACAAGTCCAGTGGTGCTTGCCCCATGATCATGTCCAATTTGCCGCAAATCCCAGCACACAATGTTTTTGTGTTTGCATCTTCAGTATTGTGCTCGTCTTTTTTCACTGAATTCCATCAACCTCTAGAATACCTCTTGAATCAAATGCCCTGGCTGCTTATAGGTAAGCACCTCAGGCACATTCCATTGCAACTCAGACTAAAGGCAAACTTTGAGTTTGCTGTCTGTCGCTATCCTGGTCGTTTTGGCCACACCCAACAACACAGATGAGGCTGGCAACTTCGATTATTCAGATTTGCCAGAGCTCGAGCCTGTGCCCATAATGCAATACGCCATGCATTGGCACAGCCAGCACTACCACCATCGGCGTCATCCCTGCCAGCATAGCAGGCCCCGTGGCTCCAAGTGTATGTGGCAAATTTTACGGCTACGCTTGCGTATTGACCCGATTTCTCTTCAACCGTTCAGAGCTTAATGTTTTGATCATCCTATTTACGGTGTAGCTTCGCTTTCTTGGCAGAGTTAATTGAGTTATGACTATTAAGTAGATTAAGGGTACAATTCATTGCATATTTCCATGGCAGCTATCCAAACTAGATGTCTAATGTGCATAGATCATGAACGTATGTCAACCCGAACTGCAAGCTGCTGATCAAAGTAATGTACCTCCTCAGGTGTGAATGGACAATTTGGAGCATCACAAGGAACATGAGATAGACTATCAAGACCCAGTGCAAATGGATTGCGGCTCACCCAATCCTGCGGATTCTGGTTAAGGAGATGATTCATCAGCGCAGGATCATTGGCCATGTCCCAGTCGATCCCGTAGGTATCCAGATTGTCAACAGATTCCTCTGCGGGCTCTATCCAATGCTCCAGCCTGTGTGGACTGTCTTGAAGCATACTGAAGAGGAAGATATCCTGCGGGGACTGATTGTGATCACCACGAATGTTGAGGTGATGGGAGTTTCAAGCTTCAGCCCACTCTTGTGCATCAGCGTTGATGTGATGAAGGAAGAGGTGGTGGAGAAGCCAAATATGTGCTGGTACCTGCGAATTGAGGCCGTTGTGAACCTCGAGAATTGTGAAGAACTTCTTCCACTTCTGACCAAAGCTGTGGGTAACGTCATACCAGAGCCGTTCAATGTGTTTGTTGTGAACCCTCCTGCAATGAAGATCGGTATGACTTGTGGGCAGACACCAAAGACAGTACTTTACCATCCCCAGATGTAGGACCCATGCGAGACCCTGCGCGTGTGATCCATATATGCTGCCACGAGAACATTCTCGGTGCCATGGTCACCACGCAAATGGCTTGGTAAGCCATGGTTAGCCACTGCTTCGCAGAAGAGATCGAGGACGGTGGCTGACAGATTGTTGTTGCTGACACAGATGCCAGTCACAAGCTGGGACTCCCCATTGATGAAGCAGTGAATCACAATCTTGAATCGAATCAGGCCTGATAACGAACTGAGTATGACGGTACTGGCAGCTAACATGAATAGCTACTGTGCTGGCCATCGTGATGCCATAGAGAGTTTGCACCAGCTACATTGTATGGCCGCCGATGGATGGAACGATCCCCAAAGCAACCAGGTGATCTGTGGATGCAAAGATAGGATGTGGTGATGCGTTCCTGAGTAGGGTTCATCAGGGGTAGAGGTAAACCTCCAAAGGTCAGAGGTAAGGTACAAGGAGGTAGAGGTAGAGGTCAAGGCAAAGTTGTACCTCCCAATTCAAAATCAAGATTTCTAGGTCTGTACCCATTCTATGGTTGAGTAATAAGCTAGAGATTATGGTTTAATCTATAAAATTAGGTCTCAGAGGTCTACAGGACCTTTAAAAGAGAATACCTCTTCATTTACCTCCCAAGGTCAAGAGGTAAGGTCAAAGGGGGTAGAGGTAGAGGTTGGCCCATTTGTACCTCTACCTCTACCCCTGGTGAACCTTATTCCTGAGGGACATGATGACTGGCAGCCTTCAGTCGACCGATAAGCATCCGGTGGCCAAAGTTGGGGAAGACCTCGAGAATTGAGGTGAGCAGCGTGTCAAGCTGCTCGTTGGTGAGAGTTGACAGCAGCTGAGTGGTTGAAGTGTATGTGCACACAACGGTGCCATTTGCATGTGGCGTGTCAGTATAGACTGGAGCCAGGGAGCGCAAGTCCATACTGCAGGGCTCGGTGCTGGACGGTGTGTGCAGAACAGTTGAAGACATGTGCCAGGTGTGTTGTTCCACGAAGATCAAGTGCTTGGGCAAGAAATGTGGGGTCAATCTCAATCTGGGGTCAGCTGCTGTGGAAACACATTGAGAGACCACAAGATTGGTTGCATCTGGCAGGTCCAATGAGAGATGGCGAGCCTTGTTGAGATCGCTGACCATGCCGGCAATACTCTGTTGGAGGGTGGCATACTCCCCAGCATATAATGTGGCCTGATGCTGGTGTGCACGTTAAGGCCATGAAATGAGGGATACAAATATCACTCTTGCCTGTTCTGCAGCCTGTAGCAGTTGAAGGGCCTCATTGGCCTGGAGGCTGAGCTGAGTTGAGTCACTGCACGGGTACGAAGTGCGTGAATGATGTTGCGCTCCAGAATTTGGTAGGCAAATCCAGAGATTCTCAGCAGGCTCAGTCATGTCAAAAGGGAGAGATGCGAAGGTGGCAGGTTGACATCCTCTCTAGGGTTGCGTGTCTATATAGTTTTGTATACAGGCTGACATCTCCAGTCCTGCACATGCACACAGCTTCCGGTATCAAGTACTATTCTCACGTTTCCGTGCCAAGGACCGGAGATGTGCAGGTTGTGTGGTTGCAGATGGATAATAGCACGGGACGGTGTGCAACCACAAGGTAACATATGGATACGACCATGGGACAGATTGCATTCTATGAATAAAATGGACCCCAAAAGGTAATGGAATCCTAGGATTCCCACTGCAAAAAATATGACTGCACAATTATGAGTCTTAAAAATTTTTTCAATGACGTCAATGTAATGTGTTGGAACCGTTTACTTTTATAGTAATTTTGGCGTCTCCATTAGGGTCATTTGGTAAACTGAGTTGGTCATAGTATTCCTTTCGTGATGTTCACTTGTTATCTATGCAACTGTAGATTTGCTTCTTTGTTGATGTGCTTAGGAGTCTCAACCAGTAATCGGCCTGTACTTAATTATGAGAGCGGGAATATTCAAAAAGACTTGCGAGGCTCTTTTTTGCCTTCCAACATTTGCCCTTCGTGTTTGTCTCCCCTTCACAGATCCCTGGTCCGACAGACCTCGCCTTCAAGCTCCCATCATTATTAGGTTATATGATCTCGCATCATTACTTTGTGATCTATCGGCGGCTTTTTAACTCGCAGTAAATGCAGGAAGTTGGCAGAGTAGTAGCTGGCTGGTTGATATCTTCTTAAATTAGGATTATTTGATCACACTTGGAAATAATCACTGAGCCTAAAAAATGTCAGAACTGTTGCAGTGCACCATGGGAGGAGTTCCTAACATGTTTAACATCTTCTACCTTGTCTTCTACTAAATAGAATTTATGTTCGCAGTATTTTTCTGAGGCTACTCTATGTGACATTTTGTGATGACATCCCAAAGCCGGACATGACAGATGTACCAGAGCCCCAAATTAGAGCGTATTTGCAGCGCACTTTTCCACATGTCTTGGCAAAAATTTAATGTGGCTTGGCAGAAATTTGGTTGTCTGGATATGGCGAAGAGTGACTCCGCTATGTTGCCGTGGTTCATTTTCTTTGCTCCAGCATGCTTTTCAGCACATGAAAAGCACATAATCTCGCTGCGAAGGCCCCTGGCACCTTCTCAATGTCCATCCGTGCCAGCTGAAGCAATTCTTTTGCACGGGAGCCTCTCATTTGCAGCCACATTGGTCACATCAGTCACGACTCTATTTCGGGTGAGCCCAAAATGATGGAGCCTGACCAAAATTTGGAGCCCGATTTTGGCAGTGCAAATACGCTCTATTGCCAACAGTTTTCTGATGGCTCCGCAAAGGTGTTCCTGGTGTTCTTAGCATCCGAATAAGGCAGTTTCATAGTACAATATATTTGTATTGAGGTATAATGCAATCTTGGAGTTAGCAACTTCAACTA
>JARJLF010001600.1:0-69961 GCA_029378395.1 Mycena leptocephala | reverse complement strand
ATCAAGATACACATGCCATGTAGTGCCTTGTTATGGTGAACTCTGTGCAGAAACCTGAAAACTTCAGTTAATCCCTCAGGCATTCCTTTGTTTGGTTCTATTTCATAATGGGGATAGCGCGATGAATCACGTGACTGAATATACATCTGCCCCTCAATTGACTTTTTTTTCTCCTTTCTCTAGGCATTTCAATGTGAGTTGAAGAAAAAAATCATGTGCGGTGACGAATATATATATATATATATATTCTCAAAACACCCAAAATTTCATGCAAACAGAGAAAACTTCATATAAATAATAAATGTGCAGATTGACTGCCATACCGTGGTACGTGAGCAAGTCATGATTAGATAAATAAATAAAATACGATAACCTACCTCGATCATGTAGCCATAGTTGCGGCCTTTAGACGAGGTTGCATAGCTTAATATTGGAGATAGAAATGTGAACACACCTAAAGCCCCCAAGACTTGACCTTGGAGATCAGGTTCGTATCTCTATTACAGCTAATTGCAGTACCGAAGGTGCAAATCAAAATTTTCTGTTTTGGGATATTTCCAAAGAATTCCCGATATCTCAGTCAGTTCTTCACCGATTCACATGAAAACCAGATAGATCTACTCAGTTAATTCACCTGCAATTAGTGATAGAGAGGAATTTGTGAAAATATTATTTATTCAGCATTTTCTGGATTCAGGCTGTTTTCGCACCGAAAGCCGTCTCGCATGCCGAGAACATATCCCAGCAGCCTAATATTTTAGGATGCACAACATATTCGGCTGAAGAAACATGTGATAAAACCAGAAATACATGAAATTCCTAGATAAATGTAATCTTTACAATATCTCTCAACCCCAAAACTGGCAAATGTATCTGAGGGAGCTAGAGGGACTGTAAGTAATTTATAAATTATCCGTGTTTCTGGCTCTATCACATGCCTCCCCCTACCCTCGACTCCAAGGACTAGGGACGGGGAGAGCTTGTTTGGATGGCTATGAAAAGGACAGGATGCTCGGCCTGGAAGGCGCGTTGGCGACGTATATATAACTTGCAATTGTTTAGTTCGGTTGTACTGCAATTAAAGGCTGCAATGCTGTACATGTTTTCTCTTTTTTCATTGGCGGCAACGTACGAAAAATATGCTCGAAAATAATGAACTCTTTTGAAATCCTATCCTGGAGTGCCTATCCTCTACGTATTCCGACTCAGAGCAGAGGCGGATGGAAAAAATCTTAGAGTCCTATTTTGTTTGCTTTTCATTATCTATTCCTTTCACAGTTTTGTCTAATGGCAAGTAGGCTTCCATGAAGATGTGCATTGTATCACCCTCTTTATAAAATTACGTGTGTCTGTCCGCCTCAAGCCCTTTAAGGTCCGCAATCTCCGCTTCGGTTATCCACTTGCCGGAACCTGCCCTAAAGCTACGAGGTGTCACGTTCGGTTCTGTTGGAGAGTTCGGCAACTCATATAAATTCAAGACAGCTCAAATAAATTCAAGTCCAACACAGATAAATTCTAGATCCCATTCCAACAGCTTAGCTGCAATACTTTAATATCAGCTCTGATTCGGGACCCATGCCGCATTGAGCCGAATTCGGCGTGTCCGAACCATCACTTCTTCTCCAAATCCTTCTGCCATCCAACACCAATATGAATCCTGAAAGATGAGGACGGAAAGTGATTCACAGCTAACAGAAGAGGATACTGGGCCGCTTGTAATATATATTATGTCCCTCCCTCAAGAAGTAATTCCCTCGATGTACCGAGCAAGATTGTGCATGATCGTGCGTATCCGAACTTTTCGAACTGTCCGGCGATCCTGGCTTAGTTCCTGCAGCTCCTGAAATACATCTAAGTCTGCCAAGGCAGCGACACCATCTGGCCATTCACTGATTGCAAAAAGCGCAAAGATCGCGCCTTCACGGGTCGCAACATAGGGTTCACTGGCGCAAATAAGTAAAGATGGCGTGTGTCTGATCCAATTGCTCACCGTGAGAGGTACAAAAGTTGCTCAGAAATGTTCAGTTCCAAGATCGCCGGCGCAGTGGACTCGTGACTGGCGAGGCTTCCCAATAGCTCGCAAGCCCATCCTCGGACGTTCGGGCTTGGCGATCCAAACAATTCCCAGATGTGGTCCATGGCCTTTGCATCGACAATAGCCTGTGCGCCATCTGACCCATGCGCAATCTGAGATAACGCGTACGTGGCTCTCTCAATAACTTGGGAATCCTCGTCGCTATTTAATGGTGAAAATACTGTCAAAAAGAAAAAGAAAAAAGGCAGTCAAACTCACCTCAATAAGGACACCAGCCGCAAACATGGCTTCAACTCCAAGAGGGCTGGTGCAGTGGAGTCGTGGCTAGCGAGCCTTCCCATCAGGGTGCAAGCCGATACCCGGACGTCCGGCCTTTCCGATTCAAGTAATACCAAGATGGGATGCAGCGCCCTTGCATTGACAATAGCCTGTGCGCCTTCTGACCATTGGGCAATCTGAGCCAATGCGAACACGGCCGACCAATAAACTTCAGTGCTGTTTGAAGATGAGAACCACATTGCAAAAAAAAAAAAGAAAGAAAGAAAAGAATCTAAACTCACTCCAAGAAGGACACCAACCGTTTATAGGGTTCCAATGCTAAGATGGCTGGCGCAGTGGTTTCATAGCCAACGAGCCTTCCCACTAGCTGGCAAGTCCGACACTGGACATTCGAACTCTGTGTTTCAAGTAATTCTGGGATCTGGTCCACGGCCTTTGTATCGACAACGGCTTGTGCGCCGTCTAACCACCGCGCGATCTGAGACAATGCGTGCGTGGCCTCCGAAATAATTTCAGGATCGTCATCACTGATTTGGGATGAGAGAAACACCTCAAAATAACAAAAGAAGGAAAAGGAAAAGAAACACTCACCGCAACAGGGACACCAGCCGCACGCAGGGTTCCAACTCCAAAATTGCCGGTGCAGTGGATTTGTAGCCGGCGAGCCTTCTCACCAACTCGCAAGCCCGATACCGGACATTCGAGCTCGGTGATTCGAGTAATATCAAGATATCGCCCAGCGCCTTTGCATTGACAATGGCCTGCGCGCCGTCTAACAAATACGCAATCTCGCATAACGCGTGCATGGCCTTTTCAACGACTCCAGAATCTTCGTCACTGTTTGAAGCTGAGACCCGCATCGAAAAAAAAGAATCGAAGAATCCAAACTCACCGCAATAGGGACACCAGCCGTTTATGGGGTTTCAGCTCCAATACGGCTCCCGCAGTGCAATTGTGACTAGTAAGTCTTCCGACTAGCTCACAAGTCCATTCCCGGACCTCCGATCTCGCTGATTCAAGTAATACCGAGACGTGGTCAAGCACCATTGCATCGACAACGGCCTCCGCGCCATCTGACCAACGCGCAATCTGAGACAACGCATACATAGCCCTCATAATAACTAGAGAATTTTCGTCGCTGTTCAAAGATAAGAACCGCATCACAGATAGAATCCAAACTCACCGCAATAGGGACACCAGGCGCACACAGGGTTTCAGCTCCAGCTCGAAGATGGCCGGCGCAGTGGAGTAGTGACTAGCGAGCCTTCCGACAAGCTGGCAAGCCCATTCCCGGACCTCCGATTTTGGTGATTCAAGTAGTATCACGACTAGTCTCTCGTAGTTAGTTGCTTTAACAAACGAGATGTCTGGCAAGTTTGGGGATATCAAGACGTGGTCCAGTGCCTTTGCATCGACAATGGCCTGTGCACCGTCTAACCACTGCGCGATCTCAGACAATGCCCACGTGGCCTCCACGATAACTCCAGAATCTTCATCGCTGTTTGAAGGTGAGAACCGCATCAAAGAAAAAAGAAAAAAGAAATCACCGCATTAGGGACACCAACTGCTCACAGGTTCTCAGTTCCAAGATGGCCGGTATGATGTGCTCATGCTCCGCTAGGCGTCCTAACAACGTACACGAAGAAACCCGTGCCCCACTGTCTGGCGACCCAAGCATTTGCGTGATGTAATTGACGGCAGGTGAATCGACCAGGGTGCGTGCGTCGGCCTCGGAATCAGATCTGGCAATTAACTCCTGGAAAATCTTGTCCTTCGTTGAACGTGAGACAAAGTCCCACCTACAACATCATATCCGTCATGGAGATCAAGCAATGAGACTTTCACACTTACGGAAAATACGACAAGTATGTCTCCAATGTTGTTGTCGAGAGTGGGCGGTCGCGATTCTTTCTGATGAATGCCAATGCCTGGCGGTTGTACATCAACTTCATAAGCGGCTTCGCCGCGGCATGAAGGTTGATCGTTGGGCCCTGGAGCCCCGGATTTCTGTCCGACCACCAACTATGGATGCTCGGGCGGGTGTCCTGGCGATTCAAGGGCGGCATGGAGGAAGGAGGAAGAGAACCAAAGGCTGTAGAGCCTCGTGGTCAAGAACCGTTCTCCTTGCTGTGCCAAAGCGAAATTCTGGCGTTTTTTGCATCTCTTCGGTTTCATCCCCATACTATAATTAGCTTTGCAGTGCAAAATGTTCTAGAAGTGAAAAATGCATTCGCATCAGCCCAATTCCTGTCAAATCGCCATCGGAAGTGGCTCAAATTGAACCGACAGGTGTGTATTCGTAAGATATAAAAAACTTCTAAAGGAAAACCGATCAGTATTGTCCGAGATTCTGGCCCGAGCCATCAAAACCACTGATCCCAGTGCAAAATTCGTTGCACTGTGCTTTTTAGCGAGCCGCCGTTTATGGAATCTGAATAGATTAATTCCATGGTCTAAATATACATTCCACAAAAAATTCCGAGGCCAAAATCGAAGAGGAATGGGACCTACGGATGATTTTAACACATTGTCACAGGATGTCACAGTCATCTGCCCGCCTTTGATTTGTCACGCTCTCGCATCCTACGGCCGTTCCGCCTCGTTTTTGACTTCGATTTCTTCTGTAACATAGTTTCATATGCCATAGAAGTGGCTACCCCAAGTCCCAGAAAGATCGATTGGCTACGAACTACAGTGCATCGAACTTTGCACAGGCATCAGGGGATTTTTGCCCTTACGAATACACGCCTGTCGGTTTAATTTGAGCCATTTCCGAAGGCGATTGGACAGGAATTGAGCTGAAGCGAATGCATTTTCACTTCTAGAACATTTTGCACTGCAAAGCTAATTATAGTATGAGCTAACCCCTCATGTTCTTCTCCATTCTTGCACCGCATCTCAACGCTACAAAACCCACAAATGGCTGCACTGCAATGCTCACAGCATTGCAAGATTAACCGTTCTTTAACGAAATGCTTCGCGATTCTTTGTCTGTGTTTGCCCTTGCTTCCATTCGGCCGAATCCCTAGACTCGTGAACCAGTCGACGCTAGCAGATTGATCAAGACAGAGAACACCTAGTCTCTTATAAACAGACGCTACAACAATATTATGCTCGTACCTCGCATGTTGTAGTCTGTTGATAAGGTTGATGCTATGATCGCTGGCTGCGTTATTACAAATCATCGGAGTTTGAAAACTTTCCCACGTTCATTACAAGCGACAGCGACGCGTCTTCTCGTGTTTCTACCATCCCTCCCAGCTTCAATTACTCCATAATACCACGCGTCAAACCACGAAAAACTCGACTGGAGGACTGAAATGGACGAAAACCATCCACACCCACGAGTTACACTTGTTCGCACGTACAAAAAACAGCCGCTGGCGCTGGAAATCCCCAGTCTAGACTCCATTCGCGCCCTCGGAGCTTCCCCATCCACCGATAGTCCTACAGTTCCATCTCCTTCCTCCGCATCTACCCAGGTTCCATTGCGAGTTGAAAAGCGCTCAGTGTGGCGGAAAATGAATGATGTCCTCCGCACATACGGATTCGATAGTCTCGGCGAGTTTCTATCTGTGCTTTTTCATCCCCGTACTCGTGGTGAGAAGGATCGCCGAAGCAAGCGTCATCGCCAGGCCGTTAGCGCGCTTCTCCAGGGGCGATCCAAGATAACGATGGCAGATATCATGCCGCTTGTGTTTAATCGGCTTTTGGCAGGAATTTGGCTTTGGCTTGACAAAATCCCAGACCAGGCTATTGCCTAATCAGTGGCTTGACTTAGGCGTTGGTGTGTACCAAAGCCAAGAAGCCACGACTTTTTGGCCTGAGTCTAAGCCAAAGCCAGAACACCACCAGTTCGTGGATCTCACTAAAAAGGATACCCCGGACGTGGTGCATAGTGCATACCCGCCCTTGATGTGTTGTTTGAACGGGATGTTAATCAAGCGGGGAGTCTGGGCTCGATTCCTTGCGTCCGGTATTTTGGAAAGCTTCTGTAGATTTTTTTTGCATGAATTATAAGTTGTGATTCCATGGCCAGCATCGCCTTTATGGGGAAATCCCATCCATTCGTCCCGGTGGATCCAACTAAAAGGACAGCTCGGACGTGGTACGTGGTGCACACCCGCCCTCGATACCTGTTTGAGTCGGAATTCTCAGCGGGGAGCCTGGGTTCGATTCCCGGCGTCTAGGATTTTTTGTTGAACGATTGTTTTTTTTTAGATTTATTATTTAAGTAATGAGTTGTGATCTCAGCGTTCCTCCATGTTTACGGGATTCCGATCCATTCGTCGCGGTGGATCCAACGAAAAGGATGACTCGGGTGTGGTGCGTGGTGCACACCCGCCTTCGATGCGTTTGTTTCCAGTAATCAAGCGGGAAGTCTGGGTTCGATTCCCGGCGTCCGGCATTGTTGAGGATATCATGTTTTCTTTTTGCGACTTCGCGACGTTGCAGAATCATGTCACAGCGCATCCGTTGCAGCCGACGGAAAAACCTTCCATCCACTATTAAATTTGTGCAAATTGGATCGAACTGGACCTGGAAATATCATTCGGATGTGGTGCACGTACCACGCACCCCCGCGTTTAATTTGCTTTAGTGCTAGAAGTTCAGTTCAGCTGTGCGGGAACTTCTGGTTTGACTCCGAGAGCCAGCGGGGCACTTGACTAGTGATTCAACGATCCACACGCGCACGTCTCAAATAATTGAATTGCACCCTCTAAAGCTTCGCAATTTCTCAATTTGACAACCACTACTACCCGAAAGAATACCTCGGATGTAGTGTATGGCGCACACCCGCCGTCGATGCTGTTTGAATCGGATGTTAATCAAGCGGGGAGTGTGGGTTCGATTCCTGGCGTCCGGGATTATTTGTGAGTTTGCGAGTTTTCTTTTACATAAACTAATAAATTGTGATTCCGCAGTGCAAGAACTCCCATCCCATCCATTCGTAGATCCAACGAAAAGGATGACTCGGATGTGGTGCATGCTGCCCACCTACCTCAAATTTGCCTTTCTTTGCTTGAACGATGGGAAGTTCTGGGTTCGACTCCCAGCGTCCGGGATGCATTGTTTATGATGTCGTGTTTTCTTTTTAAGCTGTGACCTAATTCTGCAGCCCGTCCGTCCGTTGCGGCCCACGCAAGTAGAGACCGTCCATCTACTAAGTATTAAATTTGTGGATCTAACTTGACTCGCTGAAAATATCACTCGGACGTGGCGTTTAATTTACTTTAGCTCTATGTAGGCCCGGGAGTTTAATTGTGCGGGAATTTCTGGTTCGACTCCAAGAGCCAGCGTGGTACTTGACTGGCTACAGTACTCCTGAGCTCGATTCAACGCGTACGGTCCACGCGCACGGCTCAGATAATTGAATTACACGCTCTCAGAGCTTCGCAATCTCTCAAATTGACAACAACTACTACCCGAAAGGTACCTCGGAGGTAGTGTATGGTGCACACCCGCCCTCGATTTGTTTGTAGCATATTACAGCCAATGTCGGAACCGAAGGCGCGGTCAAAAAATACCCAATTTGGGATGTTTCTGAAGAATTCCCCATAACTCAGTCAGTTCTTAACAGGTTGACATGAAACCTAGCTAGTTTTGCTAGGCTAATTCATGCTGAATTAGTGATAGAAAGAAACTTATGAAAATATCTCATATCGGATGATCTGTGATTTTGGGCTATTTTGGGGTTGAATGTGGTCTAGAGGGATCAGGACATGTTCAAATGGTCTAGTCTTTTGAGACAAATAACCTGAATACATTTAGAAAGATGTCATAGAGCCAGAACTTACAACATGCGAGGCACGAGCACCAAAATTGTTGTAGTGTCTGTCTATGAGAGACTATCCAGACTCACTGTTTTTTTAAAAAAAAATATTTCAAACCCGCATTCCAAACAGCAAATGTAATGGCTCCAGGACATTGGTGCGCTGAGGTCGCGCTCAGTAGCGTGGGTCTATGGTACTGTGAGTACTGAGGAGTAGTTGTTTGCCTCCCAAGTTTCGCAAGAGCCTAAAGGCCACAGTGCGGTTACGCCTGAAAAGGGAACTTGGGTTTTCCCTGGTGTCTTTCCTCATTCCGAGAAATCTGAGCTCAGCACATTCTGCTTCCTCATCCCTTTCATATATATCATTTACTCTATTGTCCACTCGTACTTGACGCCGGTCAAGAGGGGGTGTTAGAGTTCGGGAGTGACCGGGTCAGCTGCGAGGTAGCCGAGATGCCGACGGGCCATGTGGCTAGGCGTATTTACTTAATCTGTTGCTTACCCATTCACCACCACCATCGCACTCTATCTACTGGCTTATAACCATCATATGATTCATAACCTATGGGATTTAACAGGACGTGAACTGATCACGGTGAATGGAACAATTAAAGAAAAAGCCAGTATATGGGCCATGCATATGGGGCGGGCCCGAGTCGAACCTTTCCATCCTCGAATGCGTGTCACGAAGGTCGAAGCTGGCATCTAATTCAAGCAATGCCGCACAAGCGCCTCTTCCGGAATCCGCACATTAAATTTACTTTGGTTTCCCTTAAGGCCTTGCAGTTGCACTTCGTCAACATTCCACTATATGTGGAAGACTCTTCGTCAATCACCACTTTCGTCCGCGCCGGTCTGACGCGTGAGGTTGACGCGTGGTTGCACCTCCGAAACACGTTCAATTACAACGACACGAATAACGGCATTGAAGTTATTTCCTCGTTCTCTTCCTGTAGCTTGTTGCACTGATGATGGCATTCTCAGCTGTTTATCAGCGTGCGCAAGTCCTGGATTCTATGTCCGTCCGGATTCCGTCTTCCTCGCTCGTCTTTGACTAGTTACTAGTTCAAGCCTCTGGTGCCGCTATACATAGCCTATATGCTACCGTCGCACTGAAAGTTACGTCGGCGCAAGATTGACAGCTTGATTGCGTCTTTCGCTTCCTTGCCTCCCTTGAAGATTCATGCTAACTCGCGCAGCTCAACCCAGCAACCTCGTCATTCCTTCCAAGGGTTGACCGAATCCGTCGCGCGACCAACACATCTGACCATCGTTGGGACAGAAACTCTGAAACCCTTGGAATTTCTATAAATCCTTGATTCTCGAAAATAGCAACCACTCCGGAGATGAAATAAATCGAGTGAGGATGGAAAGCGGAAACTGCAGAAAACGATGAACATACTTTATAGTGCGAGGAAAATGCGCAGAACATGCAAGCGGACTAGGAACCAAGACAGACGGCCGGGGACCTTAAACGGGAACTCAAACGAGGAGGACGAGGAGATTTACACTGCGCAAGGGATACATACATGGAAAAGAAGAAATAAATAATACCTAAGGCAGCGACGATGGTAGTTCAGCCACGGAAACGGAGCGAGATGATTGGCATCCGCGTCCACGGTGCGCGAAGGTGGATCAGGCGAGGCGGTGTCCGTGCGTGCCGTCGCCTCCCCATCCGCCCAGCCCCTCGTCGGGCGTCGCTTCCCCTCGTGCATCAGATGGTGCGCGTACCGACTGCGCGTCCAGACGTTACCATCAATGGTCCCATACGGTGCGCCCTTCCGCCTCCTGCATCACTCCACATCGAGACGACGACTAGCGCACCCTCGCAAGCGCGTACGATCCCCATCCCCGCCACATCAGCCCTCTGACTTCTCGCACTATGGTCCTGCTCGTGCACTATGACTACTCGTGTCGCGCCGCTTCAGCGTCGAGACGTACGGCGCGCCCATACACCATCCGTACATCATGGCCCGCCGAAAAGAAATCGAACAGGAAAGGGCCGACGGACCAACACTCTGAGTTTTCCTCAATCTGCCTTCACGACGCAAGCGCGGCAGTGCGGATGGGAGAATGCGCGAGACCTGGGACAGTGTGAGTCGCGCTAGGAAACCGGGAAGGGGTGGGAGGAGAGACGGCGTACCAGCACCCAGTCGGACATCACATTATTCATACCAATCCTCTACTGCCTGGGGAATCCTCGTCGAGTGATTGAGAGCGGCAGGGCTGATGGGAGAGATCTGCGGGAGAGTCATGCTGGGACACGGAAGTGAGAGGAGAGGCAAGACGATGTACAAACAAGGCACCAACTCTCGTACCTGTACTCGCACATCAGGACCAGCAGGTGTACATCGCGGTATCCGTGCGTGAGCCGCTGTCTACTGCGTCGACCTCACCCTCGAGCGATCGAGGGCGCGGCACGCAAGGGACAATCGGGTGGGCAAGGGAGAGAGACGCCCCATAGCGATATTCACTGGCGGTGGGAGACGCCTATGAAAGAATCAGTCCGGGAGTAGAAAGAAGGGAGGGCGGAAGAGACGTACCAGCACTGACACTCGCATTCGCGCTATCCACGTTAGTCGTCTTCTACGTCGGCGACGTTAATGACTGCGGACGCGGGTGGGAGGCCTGCGAAAGAGAGGAGACTCGTACTAGCGGTCTTTTACGAGCTCCGTTTCCGCATCCGCATTCTTATTCACGAGCGAGCGGTGCAGGTGCGAGTGGGAGGCGTGAGTCGTGCCGGGAGAAAGAGTGGGGACGACATACCAGCACACGAAGTACCAGTACTGCCGCATGGAGGCCTCGTAACACGGCGGCTCGATATATGAGCAGTGAGTCGCGCTGGGGGTAGGAAGGGAGGGAGAGGCGCAGCGACAACGCGGTGGCGTGGAAGCGGGCGTGGGTCCGTGGGAACAGAGAAGCGGATGCCATAGCTGCCGGCGGGCGTGGGCCGCGCGTGGCCACACAAACGGCCA
The DNA here is from genome assembly GCA_029378395.1 of Mycena leptocephala. Taxonomy (NCBI): domain Eukaryota; kingdom Fungi; phylum Basidiomycota; class Agaricomycetes; order Agaricales; family Mycenaceae; genus Mycena; species Mycena leptocephala. The sequence goes on along the minus strand of JARJLF010001600.1, from coordinate 58,899 downwards.
GCTAAGTTATAACGTGATGCAGGTCGGCGGACAGCCCATGCTCAATCCAGGTCGCACTGGGATTGCACCCCTGGCCAAAGAAGCAAGGCTGAGGCTCTGAACAAGCAAGTGCCCAGGTGGAATTGTCGGGGATGATTTAATGATCCTATGCAGTGGTCTTGATTTCATGAGCAGCCCAGGAGCAGCCGTAGGAATCAGTTCCCGTTTATTTTCAGATTGATGTTGATTTTATCCCAGTACAGCATGTCTTCGGGCTTTGGGTTCATCCAATGGTGAGTAGTACAACTTCTTGGACCATTGATCATTTACTGACTTCGTGTTGAGTGAAGTAATTAATTGGTTCATTCTTACTGCGTTAATAATTTACCGACATTGCGGTGATTCCAGTATCCTTCGTTGTTTCCTCTAACCCATGTATCATCTTTTCTTCGACCTAAAGCGTCGCGACCCTTCAAATTCGATTTCTCGCACTCTTGCGAGGCGGTCGTCGCACCAGCGGCACCGCTAATGAGCAACTTTTTCCGAAGTTGATTTCGATTTTTGTGGTCCCGCGAGCGGGGCGACGCGCTGTGGTGAATTCCTCCGCGATGTTTTGTTTTTCAATACCGCTGACGTCGCCCCACCAGCCTTATGGAATCTTTGGGAAGAACTTTATTCCTCCTTCATGTGTTCTGCACTTATGGTCATTCGTCGGCAGCTACAGTAGACAGTAAATTGATATCTTTATGTGTAACACCTCACATGAATGAATCTCGTTTACTGTACAGGCCAATAATGAGATATCTGCCGAAACCATTCGTTCTTTTGTACTTTTGATTCCGATTGGTGGCCTTTCCGCGCACCGCAGTCGTCACCTATAATTAGGCCGGACCGAAGCGACGGCATGTCTTGTTAATATTATCCTGTTACGCTTCTGAGTCGTTGACTCCACGTTGCACAAGCACCGCACTCTTTGTTTCGAACCACCATGGACGACAAGTGCCACATCCCCGCCAACCCCGACATATCTGGTATTGGCGTTCGCGCAGCCATCTACGCACAAAATCTCTTATGCTTTGCGCCGGTTGTCGCGCACCTTTGGGACGGGAACGTCTCGGCCGATGAGATGAGAGGTGTGAAGGACCAATCTATTGGCATGCTTGCCATTGCCTTTGCGATTCTCATCTCCACCATCATCGGCGCCACAAACCTTCGCAGTGGACAAATCGTAACCAGTTTTCACGCAGCGGTCATTCTCGATCTGAGCTGGATGAACAATACCAGCACTTGGATCTGGTTCCTGTTATATGCTCACCATCTCACCAAGCCGAACGCGAAAAAGGAGGGCAATAGCTACGAAGGAAGGAAGCCAATACATGCGACCTGGTCAGAATGGAAGGGTGTTCTTCTCTCCCCTCTTCGTCCGCTTTTGGACGGGACCGTTGACGCGGAAAAGGGTGCTTCCTACGACAGGCGACACACTGATGGAAGCACGAGGATGATGGATATCTGGCAGAGTAGTAAGCAAAACACTGGAGCCCCGAGTTGCACTCAAATCTCGCATGCAGTCTTTCAGCGTGCCTGGTACTTTGTCTCCGAAAAACCCGTTCTTACCCTCGGCTCCATCCACCTGTCACTCATGGGCGCTATCGGTCTATGGCTGTGGAGCAATCCATCCAAGTTCGGTACACCGATCGGTGCTTGTGATCCATCACTTACGGTGGTTGGTGGTGCTGTACGGTTCTACTCGCCGGGATTGCGCATCTTTTCTCTGGCAATTTATTCCCTTCTCGTCATTCCTGGTCTCAACCTTTTCCCCCCGTTCCTCTTCTTCCTTGCACTCCATATTACGTACAACAGATCCCGGAATCGTCATGCCCACTTCTGGGGACGGGTCGAACATCTCATCGATTCAATTTGCTGCATTTTCCAAGACTTTCGCGGAACAGTACCACGTGCTGCCAGTACTCTGCAAAGCATTCCGAAATCAACCATTGCTCTATTTCGGAGGCGACATGGTCCAGCTCTCGATTTGGAGTCTGGCCCACAGGGTTCTAATCCTCCTGCTGGACATTCTAGTCCCACGGAACCTACTCTAGCGCCGCCAAGAAATCACACAGCCTTCCTCATTGTCGGCTTAGTCTGTCTGGTCGTTATCAACATCATCCTCCTTGTCGATATTGAACTCACGCTTCGGCGGAATAAATCTCCCGCAGAGGATGAATGGGGCTTTGGGCAGGTCCTGGCATTGCTTCTTCTCGTTGTTCCCCTTCGCGATTTCGTGACATCCATTCTGGACATTCGAGAAAAAGTCGGGAAGGATAAAAAGGCGGAAGCAAAGATTCAGGGAGATTTCGAAGAACATCTCCGGAAAGCAATCGCAGCCGGCACTGCTGAAAGCGGCATTTTCATGGACTTGATTGAGCGAGGAGCTGATCCCACTGTGGAGCTGGAGGGTACCAATGGAATGTTTCCACATATTCGGGTATATGTTGATTAACTCCCATAGGCAGTCTCCAAGTGAAGAGCCTTCTACAGCTCGCAGCATACACGGGAAATGATGGTCTCGTAAGAGATCTGCAGGAACAGCATGTAAAGGACAAGCACGGTGAGGAATAGTATAACAATCCTTCTTGCCACCTGGCTTATTGACATCTAGGCAGTGCTTTCTTGGCAGCTGTTCGAAATCAACAAATTGGTACAGCCTACCTCCTCAAGGATGGAAACAAGTCAACTATGGCAGGTATGTTGCAATGTTTATTTTGCATCTCGGTGTTTGCTTGAGTTACATGAAGAAACAATACGACAAATAATTGCCTTGGTCATGAAATCACTAGAGGATTCCAACAAGGATGTTCGTGAGGCTGCGCTCAGCTGCCTGTCCAGTCTCGGAGCACAAGGTATGTATTCCCTTGTGCACCTGGAGCCCTTTGCCCTTCTGAGGGTGCCTCCTAGCCGACTTGCAGCAGGGGATCCGGCCAGCAATTTCTGGGGTTGTGAAATTGCTGGAGGATTCTGATGAGGATGTTCGTTGGGCTGCGCTCATCTGCCTGTCCAGTCTCGGAGCACAAGGTACATATTCTGTTGTCCACCTGAAGCTCTTTGCCTCTCTGAGGCCACCTTCCAGCCAAATTGCAGCAGGAGATCCAGCCAGCAATTTCTGGGGTTGTGAAATTGCTGGAGGATTCTGATGGGAATGTTCGTCAGGCTGCACTCAGCTGCCTGTCCAATCTCGGAGCACAAGGTATGTATTCACTTGTCCACCTGGAGCCCTTTGCCCATCTGAGGTGGCCTCCCAGCCGAATTGCAGCAGGAGATCCGGCCAGCAATTTCTGGTGTTGTGAAATTGCTGGAGGATTCCGAGTCAGATGTTCGTGAGGCTGCGCTCAGCTGCCTGTCCAATCTCGGAGCACAAGGTATGTATTCACTTGTCCACCTGGAGCCCTTTGCTCATCTGAGGTGGCCTCCCAGCTGAATTACAGCAGGGGATCCTGCTAGCAATTTCTGTGGTTGTGAAATTGCTGGAGGATTCTGAGTGGAATGTTCGTCAGGCTGCACTCAGCTGCCTGTCCAGTCTCGGAGCACAAGGTATGTATTCCCTTGTCCACTCGGAGCCCTTTGCCCATCCGAGGCCGCCTCCCAGCCAAATTGCAGCAGGAGATCCGGCCAGCAATTTCTGGTGTTGTGAAATTGCTGGAGGATTCCGAGTCAGATGTTCGTGAGGCTGCGCTCAGCTGCCTGTCCAATCTCGGAGCACAAGGTATGTATTCACTTGTCCACCTGGAGCCCTTTGCTCATCTGAGGTGGCCTCCCAGCTGAATTACACCAGGAGATCCAGCCAGCAATTTCTGGGGTTGTGAAATTGCTGGAGGATTCTGGGTGGAATGTTCGTCAGGCTGCACTCAGCTGCCTGTCTAGTTTCGGAGCACAAGGTATGTATTCCTTTGCCCACCTGGAGCCCTTTGCCCATCTGAGGCCACCTCCCAGCCAAATTGCAGCAAGAGATCCAGCCAGCAATTTCTGCTGTTGTGAAATTGCTGGAGCATTCCGAGCAGTATGTTCGTCAGGCTGCACTCAGCTGCCTGTCCAGTCTCGGAGCACAAGGTATGTATTCCCTCATTCACCTGGAGCCCTTTGCCCTTCTCAGGCCGCCTCCCAGCCGAATTGCAGCAGGAGATCCAGCCAGCAATTTCTGCTGTTGTGAAATTGCTGGAGGATTCTGGGTGGAATGTTTGTCAGGCTGCACTCAGCTGCCTATCCAGTCTTGGAGCACAAGGTATGTATTCCCTCATTCACCTGGAGCCCTTTGCCCTTCTCAAGCCGCCTCCCAGCCAAATTACAGCAGGAGATCCGGCCAGCAATTTCTGGGGTTGTGAAATTGCTGGAGGATTCTGATGGGAATGTTCGTCAGGCTGCACTCAGCTGCCTGTCCAATCTCGGAGCACAAGGTATGTATTCCCTTGTCCACCTGGAGCCCTTTGCCCATCTGAGGCCACCTCCCAGCTGAATTGCAGCAGGAGATCCAGCCAGCAATTTCTGCTGTTGTGAAATTGCTGGAGGATTCCAATAAGTATGTTCGTCAGGCTGCACTCAGCTGCCTGTCTAGTTTCGGAGCACAAGGTATGTATTCCTTTGTCCACCTGGAGCCCTTTGCCCATCTGAGGCCACCTCCCAGCCAAATTGCAGCAAGAGTTCCAGCCAGCAATTTCTGCTGTTGTGAAATTGCTGGAGCATTCCGAGCAGTATGTTCGTCAGGCTGCACTCAGCTGCCTGTCCAGTTTCGGAGCACAAGGTATGTATTCCCTCATTCACCTGGAGCCCTTTGCCCTTCTCAGGCCGCCTCCCAGCTGAATTGCAGCAGGAGATCCGGCCAGCAATTTCTGGGGTTGTGAAATTGTTGGAGAATTCCAGGTGGACTGTTCGTCAGGCTGCACTTGGCTGCCTGTCCAGTCTCGGAGCACAAGGTATGTATTCCCTCATTCACCTGGTGCCTTTTGCCCTTCTGAGGCCGCCTCCCAGCTGAATTGCAGCAGGAGATCCAGCCAACAATTTCTGGGGTTGTGAAATTGCTGGAGGATTCTGAGCAGTATGTTCGTCAGGCTGCGCTCAGCTGCCTGTCCAGTCTTGGAGCACAAGGTATGTATTCCCTCATTCACCTGGAGCCCTTTGCCCATCTGAGGCTGCCTTCCAGCCGACTTGCAGCAGGAGATCCGGCCAGCAATTTCTGGGGTTGTGAAATTGCTGGAGGATTCCGAGCGAGATGTTTGTCGGGCTGCGCTCAGATGCCTGTCCAGCATCGGAGCACAAGGTATGTATTACCTCATTCACCAGGAGCCCTTTGCCCATCTGAGGCTGCCTCCCAGCCGACTTGCAGCAGGAGATCCGGCCAGCAATTTCTGGGGTTGCGAAATTGCTGGAGGATTCCAATAAGTATGTTCATCAGGCTGCACTCAGCTGCCTGTCCAGCATCGGAGCACAAGGTATGTATTCCCTCATTCACCGGGAGCCCTTTGCCCATCTGAGGCTGCCTCCCAGCCGACTTGCAGCAGGAGATCCGGCCAGCAATTTCTGGGGTTGCGAAATTGCTGGAGGATTCCAATAAGTATGTTCGTCAGGCTGCACTCAGCTGCCTGTCCAGTCTCGGAGCACAAGGTATGTATTCCTTCATCTATGTGGAGCCTTTTACCCTTCTGAGGCCACCTCCCAGCCGACTTGCAGCAGGAGATCCGGCCAGCAATTTCTGGGGTTGCGAAATTGCTGGAGGATTCCAATAAGTATGTTCGTCAGGCTGCACTCAGCTGCCTGTCCAGTCTCGGAGCACAAGGTATGTATTCCTTCATCTATGTGGAGCCTTTTACCCTTCTGAGGCCACCTCCCAGCTGAATTGCAGCAGGAGATCCAGCCAACAATTTCTGGGGTTGTGAAATTGCTGGAGGATTCCGACAAGGATGTTCGTCAGGCTGCAATCCGCTGCCTGTCCAGTCTCGGAGCACAAGGTACATATTCTCTTGTCTGCCCGGAGCCTTTTGCCCTTCTGAGGCCACCTCCAAGCCACATTGCAGCAAGACATCCGGTCAATGATTTCTGGGGTTGTGAAATTGCTAGAGTCTTCTGACAAGAATGTTCGTGAGGATGCAATCAGCTGCCTGTTCAATCTCGGAGCACAAGGTATCTATTGCCCAGTAATATCTATCAACTGCATGAATATGTTTACAAAACCTATCTAAAAGATAGGGAACTCCTTCTCATTGCTATATGTGAATGGACCCTGCCAGCTCCAGGATGGACCAAAATTCTAGCCTCCTTGCCACAGATCATCAGCTCACCACTCAAGTAAGGGTGGGGTTTGCCAGTGTGATGTTGACTGCACCTCTGCTAGGTGCTAATAGGTGGTAAAGGCAAGTAGACACTGTTCGTTCCTGGGGGAGATAACGGTGGCACTGCACGAGACTAGTGGTGGTGATAAAATGTGTGTGGTTTATTTAGAGGATTTCGATATGCCCCAGAGAATATCTGGTCGTACGGTTTGCTATTCTAAAGTACAGAAGAGAATCTGCCCAAAAGTCTAGCCTTCCCTGAATTTTGTAACATGACCCATTATACAATCCTGTTGAGGAGTGGACGACTGTTCAGATGTGATGTGATTTTCTGTTGTTATAAACACTATGGGACTGTTCTGGGTTCTTTTATATACAGCTTCCCTTGGTCCTCCAACCTCTTCTCAGGGTGCTTCATGTGTTGGGCGGCCCTAAACTTGTTCTCAACGACTCTGCTACCGTCTTCTGTTCCATCCTTTCCAAGTCTGTTCCTTGCTAAATCTTCTACAAATTATCTTCTTCTTTCCATTCATGTGCTCTAGCAGATGGAGTCGGCTGCTTGAGAGCTATGTGGAAAGTCAATACCTGTTCCATTGGATACAAGCAGGAGGGGAGGTGTACAACTCGAGCAGAAACTGGTGTGATGCTCAAGACGTTGTTCTATCAAGTGGTCTGTACAGCAATGGACAATCTGAGGGCAGCAAGTTGATGTTCTGCCATGCACAGCCCTAGAGACCTTGGTTTTCCTGTCAGTGTACCTTGATGAGCAGTACTTGCATATCACTTAAGATGCGCTGGTAGTTTTAGATGGGAAAATTAGATGTCTTCATTCATTGCAGCATCCCGTATTTATAGGAAACCAACTGTCTAGCACTGCCCTTTACACGTTGCTCTCGTTCCTGTCTGACTTATCGTGTTCTGCTCCCCAAATCGGGCCTAGAACCCTTGCTGCATGCTTTCTTAGCTGTTCCCATCCCCATATTTGCGACTCAAATAGGTTCCTGCCCCATTCCTGTGATGTGTGTGGGATATCCACTTGGTGAACATATGGCACTTCAGTTGGGAGGCATTTCTGCTTTCAATTCTGCATTCCAGGAAGCTGTGTGTGAGATTTCCATTTTCAGAACACATGCTGCTTCAGTCAGGAATGATTTCTGCTCTCAATTCTCATTCCAGGAAGCTGTGCATGAGATTTCCATCCGCCAAATGTGTGCTGCTTCAGTTGGGAATGATTTCAGCTCTCAATTCTGCATTCCAGGAAGCTGTGCATAAGATTTCTGTTGCCAAATGCATGCTGCTTCAGTTGGGAATGATTTCCGCTCTTGTTCTGCATTCCAGGACACTTGTGCATGAGATTTCTGCCCATTGTATGCATGCTGCACATTTTCTGCTCTCATTGGTTGTGTGTGATTTCTGTCGCAGAACGCGTGGCTTGTTGGGATAGATATCGATGAAGTGCCTGGTCGGGAAGATTCCTCTGTGCAGTTGTGCCATTTAGCTCCAAGTTAGAAACACCAATGCTCAGTCGGAACACTTGTTTTGCATGTTGCAGAACATGGTCAATGTGTTGGACACTTAAGTCGAATCTGTGCATTGTGCTGTTTAGGTCCAAGTTAGAAACACCAATGCTCAGTTGGAAAGTGTGTTAATGTGTTGGAACACCTTAAGTGGGAATTTGTGTAAGGGCCATATACCATTATTTACCCTTTTGTTGATACTCTTCAACTAACTCATATTTATCTTGTTTCTTTGTACGTGTCTAGTGATGTGACCATGCACTTATCATGCACGTAGACAGATCAATATCACTACCATAGATTGCATTTGATCTACTCTTGGGACTTCAGAGTCCCTTCCAGCAACCTCCCAAGCCAGTCTTATATCGACAACCAAAGTGTTGAAGGATTTCCATCTTCACTTGCTTTGAGACACATCAGCACTCATTGGAGGATTTCCACCTTTGAGGGTCTCTAGCTTTATTGGTTAAGACTGTCTCGGGGACTTGGAGCCATCCTCCAAGTCCTCACACCATAGTAACTCTCTTGGTACTCGCCAGGGTTGTACGAGGAGCATCCCACTTATAAATATTTGTGATACACTGTGAGGCTGGTGCTTGTGCTACGCCCTGCACACCGCCTCATGGCCCCTTCAACCAAGTCCAGGATGAGAACGTACGAGGTGCCCGTTCATCCAAATCGGGAATCAAAGTTACCAAATCCGGTTTCTCATCAAACGCACGCAGCTTACACTCCCCACCCGACCCTCAGCATCGCACATACCACCCGTCCAACCATGGTGCAACCCTACCAAACGCCCTCACCGTCTGAATTCCCTTTCCACGAGTCATACCTCGCATACTAGCGCAGCACCGTGTGCTACGGCCCATGAGAATGGTATGGACCAACCAATAGCAGGCATCCTGGGCTTGGTATCCTCTTCCCACACCACCTACACTCGAATGCAAGCCTCGTCCGATCCACTTTCCACTCATCCAAACCACTCGAAACCACTCAGATGTGTCTGGACATGTCTTACGACCAATAACTGACCATTTGTGACCCAGAAACCCACTCTGTAATGGAATGGGTCCTGCGTCCGTACCAATCCATGTCGTACACTCCGTTGAATGGAGTGTACGACATGGAAATGAACCCCAAAATTCGAACGTAAGCCTCGTCCGTGGCCCCAAATACTGAACGCACACTATGTCCGCTCCTGCGAAAGCACCCTCAAATGCGAAGGGGATGGAACCAAACGAGTGGGAATCAAGGGGACGGTCGAGAGGCGAAAAGGTATAAAAGGATAGCAGAAAAAGGTGTTGTAGTCAGTCAATTTTTCGGAGCTCAGTTCTCCCCCACCACCTGTACCCCCACCTGTGCAACTAAGCCTCGTCCACACTGAGTTGACCACATCATCACTTGCCTCTAGCAGGGCATTTCACTCTCACACCTCCATTCGCAAAATCCCAACTCATCAGACCCCAAGTCACCTCATTGGGCTTCCCCATGATAGATCACCAACTTCATGAGCTCCACGCTCTGTAGAGGTTGGCCTGGGCGAAGCCATATTGGTTTAAACCGCCGTCTGCAACCCAGCATCACAACCGGATGTACCATACATTCGCCGAAGGCTATGGGTCTGGGTCATCGGGTGGATACGCTCGAGGATAAAATTAATTACCATAATTGGATGAAGAACCTCGGCCAAGGTGAGTATGTGTTCGAGAGTCCAGACCATTGCTCACGTGTTTGTATTCAGCACAGATACTGCGACACAAGCTCATGGTCGCCATTGCCGAGCGCGGGAGGCAGGTGGTTGCATGGAAGGAGGTAAACAAGAGTATCCCCGCCGATGTGAGGGCAAATTGGCAGGCGCGCGTGGACGCGTTTTTGGAGGACCGAACAAAGCCAAATCCCTACGAGCTGATTACAAAAGGTGTGTATATCAACATTCCGTGAGCAGAGTGCGAGTATTGACCCAGGCGGAAGAGGGTCCTACAGAGGCAGAGATTCACGTGATGCTGAAGAAAGATGAGGAGGCGGCCGCTGCGAAGGGGCTCACTCCTGTGCACGGGACGAGTGCGACCGCATTCTTAACAGCGGGCCTGCAGCTCGAGGACACCCAGTAAGTCGCGTGAATGTGTATTCAAATGATGTACTCACCAGAGGGCAGGCTCCATATCAAAGCGGAGATCTCGGGGATGACCATCATCACCGCAGATTGGGAAAGCAAGATTCAAGAGCACCAATTAGCCCTGCATGCAAAACTATGTCCGTTCCGCGCCCTCCAACAAATTTATACCCCTGCAGCAATCCGCGCAGTCGAGAGGCAAGAGCGCTCTCGCAATCCCGAGGCGCCGGCAGTAGAGGCTGAGAATATTCGCCTGTTCTTGCCGTCTGAGCTCACTGAGGTCGAGCGGTCAATGCGCCAAGAGGGGCTTCTGGGGATGGAGGCCAAGCTGCGCAAGGCGCTGTGCACAGACGCACTGGTCAAGTTGCACTCACGCTCCACGCCAAGCACCACGTTCTCTACTGGAAAAGCAGCAACACTTCGGGCCAAGCCAGGGCAACGAAGTCGCAGACCTTGGCGGGCCAGATCGGCGACTGTATTAATGCGACGGCGAACAAGTACCATGATGCCCGGCGCGCGCTGCAGAGCCTCAAGGGCCCCAACTATGCGCTGCATCTGAAGCCGCTCAAGGTGAGCGATCTGACACTCAACGGAGATGTGATGGAGGACGATGCAGCTGCGAGGAAGAAGCTCACTGATCGCGGCAGGGAAACACTCCAGGACTCCGCGTCACATTGCAGGGACCTCTAAGACTGTTCTGTCCTGGATTTGGGCGGCATGCGGTGCGCTTGACGATGAGGAGCGTCATTTGCACGACTGTAAGTACTTTCACGCGATGGCCTACCTCTATTCTGATGTCATTGTCATAGCATTGCGCGTAGAATGGGCGAATGCAAAGGCCCGGAAGAATCAATGGGAGGAGGAGGTGAAGATGGCGTGGGAGGAGATGCGCCACATTATGGGATACTTGGAGTTTGAGGTGGGGAGCTGGACGGTGTGTGCAGCATCAACCGAGGAGCAGGCATTACCTCCTGCGACGCGCATGGGACTCAAAGCATACGCACTCAAGGAAGCGGCTCTCCACGGGGATCTTCATGCATTCTATTACAACGAGCTTAATGTTTCCCTTGGGGACGCCGCTGCCGCATCAATGCTGGATGTTGTGGACGGGGAAGATATGCATACCCTTTTCGAGGAAGGTGATACAGGTGCATCTACTTTCCTCTCATTCGGCTCACTGTCTAATACTGGTGTGGTAGGATCCGCGGCCGTGGCACGCGATGGCGTTGTATGATTGCGTAGATGATGACTTGTCTGGTAGTAGTCGTATCAATTGAGCATGTTGCTGTGCCCGATGGTGAGTGAGTGTGCGAGTGCGAGTGCACTCAGTGCAAGATTGTCCTGGAACGGAGCGCGAGAGGCGCTGCGCTGCATATGCGTAGTAGAATGATTGCAGATTGAAAAATATTGAGGCAGTGCAGGAGGCATGAGGAGGGAATCGGGCATCGGGCTGAGGTGTCGGGCATCAGGAAGCTGGGTGCTTAGCAGGTGCCACACGACAGGTGTCACTCTCGCTCTCACAGAGTCAATATCTTATCTCATGTGTGTGTTGATCTTGACAATCGAATTAGGTTGGTACCGCCGAAAATATCATTTTGACATCCCGGAGACCTATCTATCATGTCCAATATATATGAATACATTATTGTGTAGGAATCTACAGATATAAACACATGGCAAAGGCTGAGAAAGGGCTGCAAGAGGGCTGCAAGAGGAGGAAATTTGGCAGGGAAACCAGCCAGGCCAGCCCCTGGCTAGCTCCAGGTGTAGAGCCAAAGGGTCCCCTGGCTGTGTCCAGGGCAGCAGGCTATATACTACAGCAAAGATTGGTCGGTGGGCGTCTCTGGTGAAGATGGAAGGGAAGTAAGAGGTGATTCTTCCTCTGACGGCTGCTGGACGATGGGTACGAGAGCTGCGGGGGCTGTCGATACTGAGGCAGTCGGGTCGTTTTCTGCAAGGGTTATCTCCTGTAGTACGTTTCTTCTGCTGCGCAAGTTTCGTGAGGGCGTGTTCACCGATGTATTGGCACGGTCTAGTGTCCTTCTCCATCTAAAATCCACAGTAAAAACCCCTCGCAGTGGGCTCCAGTTGTGATAAGGACCGCGGCGCCGCTATGAGAATTTGTTTTATCAAATAGACAGCACGTTCGGCCTCTAGGGGTTATTTAGCGTTGGAGGATAGTGGGGATGTAGGATTAGGATGCGTGCGTGGTCCGAGTGAGAGTGATGCACAGGATCGCATGAGGCGTACGTTCCGTGGGTTCATGTTGGGGGTACCTGCTGTTAGCTGTAAATGGGTGTGGGGGCAATAGTTACCTGCCCTAGGTCACAAGCTCGAATGAACGGTGTGTTGTTTCCTGTAAAATCCGATGCCTATGCTGCAATCCTTCCCTCGTGTTTCCCCAATATTCCCAACGAAGGTGGAAGGCTTAATACAATGTTTTACGGTTATAAAGCAAGTGACAGCGATGCCAGCTGGTGCTGGTCAGTCGAACGCACAGGACATCCGGTCGTGACGCTGAGTGGCAGACGGCGAATTAAACCAATATGGCTTCGCCCAGGCCGACTTCTACAAAGTGTGAAGCTCGCGAAGTTAGTGATCCTATTAAGGAGAAGCCCGATGATATGACTTGGGGTCCGATGAGTTGGGACCTTGCTAATGGAGGTGTGAGAGTGAAATGCCCTGCTAGAGGCAAGTGAGGAAGTGGTCAACTTGGTGTGAGCGAGGCTTGGTTGCACAGGTGGGGATACAGGTGGTGGGGAGAACTGAGCTCCGAAAATTGACTGACTACAACACCCTTTTCTGCTATCCTTTTATACCTTTTCGCCTCTTGACCGTCCCCTTGATGCCCACTCGTTCGGTTCCATCCCTTTCACATTTGAGGGTGCTTGCACAGGAATGTACGTAGAGCGTGTTCAATATTTGGGGCCACGGGCGAGGCTTACGTTCGGATTTTGGGGTTCGTTTCCATGAATGGACGGAGTGTACGACGCAAATTGGTATGGATGCTGTCAAGCGTAAATTTTGTTTTACAAGAGGTCCACTGAATGTAGTGTTAATAGGGTGTTTCTCTTCAGAACAATATTCAACGTTAAGGAGAGGTTTCTATTGAACTAAACGAGTTTGATAGAAAAGAGGAATAGGGAAAATGAAATAATCAATGAACAGATTACTCACTTTGAGAGGGAAAACTTAAAAAGGGTTGCTTCAGAACGCTTCGGTGGTTCAGCAAGCAACAACGGAGACGGAATATGGAATGACTTAGCACGTTCGGTATGCTACAGTCAGGTGGCGGGATACGGGTTCGGAAATGAAAGACTTAACACGTTCGGTATGTTACAGTCAATCAACAGCGGATACGGATTTCGGACAGAAAGACTTAGTACGTTCGGTATACTACAGTCTTAGATGGCGGCAGGCTTTAAAATCAAAGAACTACCTAAGGCGGTTAGGCAGATCTATCACACAAATCGGGATCAGAGGTAGAGGTCAAGAGCAAGTTAATTAAGAGTCAATTGTACAAAGTTAGCTACTTATATACCTAATTCTACAATGAGTCACGATTCTAGTCACTTCAAAAATCCCTGACTCAGGATGACTCGCTCCAATATTTTATACACATTAAATCACCTAATATACTTGTGAGTCATGATTTTTATTCACCTTTTTATGCGTGACTCAGAACGACTCTTTTCCATCCTTTTATTCTCTTTCTCAAAACAGTGAGTCAACTCATAGTGACTCACAGTTTTGAGTCAACTAAAATCAATTAGAAATCATTCTATAAATCACTGCATTATTCATTTGTCTCCAAACATTTTGGAGACATGACAACGCAGGACCCATTCCATAGCAGAGCAGATTCCTGGGCCTTAAAAGGTCAGTTATTGGTCGGAAGACGCGTCCGGACGCATCTGAGTAGGTTTCGAGTGGTTTGGAAGGATGGAAACTGGATCGGACGAGACTTGCATTCGGGTGTTGGTGACTTCTCGGGTGTGGGAAGAGGATACGAAGCCCCGGATGCCTGCTATTGGTTGGTCCGTACCATTCTCATGGGCCGTAGCGCGTGGTGCCGTGCTCGTAAGTGAGGTGCGAGTCGTGCAAAGGTGGAGTTCGGGTAATGGGAGCGTCCATCGAGGGTCGTCACTAGTCAGGCGGGTGGTACAAACGATGTGGAAGGTTGGATGGGGACCATAGGCTGCATGCATTTGATGAGAATCTGGATTTGGTAACTTCAATTCCCGATTTGGATGAACGGGTGCCTCGTACGTTCTTGTCCAGGGCTCGGTTGAAGGGGCCGTGAGGCGATGTGCAGGGCGTAGCACAAGCACCAGCCTCACAACGCTGGCTGATCACATATCTACTACCACGAACCCTTGGCAGGAGTGACAGACTTCAAATTACAGATGCTTTATAATTTCCCTTCCTAAATTTGGTCCAATTTGGAACGGGATTCAACCCCCATGCATCACCTGGGGAATTTGATGCATCCAAAATGCATTTTCAGGCAGGGAGAACACATATCCACCACCACAACCCCTGCACAGCTTTAAAATGCACAAATCAGCAGAATTTCGCACCAAAAAGTTGGTACAATTTGGAACCAGGTTCAGGCGCTATGGGTCAGCTGGGAAATACGATGGCTCCGAAATGCAGCTTCATGCTCAGCGATCACATATCCACCACTGTGAACCCTCATCAAGCACGCAGCCTTAAAGGCCGAAAATCAACGGAATTTCAGTTCAAAAATTTGGTTCAATTTGGATGAAAATCAGCGGAATTTTGATTCAAAAATTTCGTTCAATTTTGAACCAGGTTGAGGCGCCATGGATCACTGGAAAAATCTGGTCCCTCCAAAATGCATCTTCATCCAACGGGATGACATCTCCACCACCATGAATCCTTGACAGCAGTGAGAGGCTTTAAATTGCGAAAATCAGTGGAATTTTGTTTTGAAAATTAGGTTCAATTTGGAACTGGGTTCAGATGCCATGGGTCACCTGGGAAGTCTGATGCATCCAAAATGCATGTTCATGCCCGGTGATCACATATCCACCACTGCGAACCCTTGGCGGGAGTGTGCGGTTTTAATTTGCGAAAATCAGCAGAATTTTGCTCCAAAATTTGGTGCAATTTGGAACCAGGTTCAGGTGCTACAGATCACCAGGGAAATCCAGTGCTTCCGAAGTGCATGTCAATGCTCGGTGATCACATATCCACCACTGTGAACCCTTGCTTTAAATTGCGAAAATCAGCAGAATTTCACTTCAAAAATTTGGTTCAATTTGGAACCAGATTCTGACACTCACTGCATTCAGACCCCCCATAGGCACAGATGTGCCCACTCTCGCCGATCTCTGCCTATGGGTTGCCCACTCAAGCCGACGTTGGTCTATGTTAATAGGCATTGGCCGACGTTGGTCTAGCATCCCTACCAAGGCAAAGTCTGCCCACCTTGGCAGATCTTCGCCAACAGTGGTGTGCCTATCTTGGCTAACCTTGGCCAACCTGGGTCTAGGTTGGTGTCGGTTGGAGTGGCTGGATGTGTACAAACCATGTCAGATTTTGAATTTGGCTAACTAGGCTTAGCTAGGCTCATTGGCCTACGTCAGTCTATGTGTGCCTATTCTGGTCGGAATACCTAGACCAACCACAGCAGGGATGGGCAGACAGATGGGCAGGGGTCAGCACATTGGTCTGCCTACGCATCTGCCTATTGGGATCCGGCAGACTTGTGCCTACAGGGGGGTCTGAACGCAGTGACTATTGGTCAACTGGGAAATCTGATGCCTCCAAAAATGCATGTCCATGTTCAGTGATCACATATCCACCACCGGAAACCCTTGGCGGGAGTGTGCAGCTTCAAATTGCTTCAATCAGTAGAAATTTGCTTCAATCAGTTTGCGAGTGTTTTCGGCAGCAATGGTCAGTTGGGAGGGCTGGTGCTTTCAAAATGCATTGTCGTGGTTGCTGATCACATGCCCACCCCCCCGAAGCCATGGCAGGAATGACCATCTCAAATTGGAGAAATCAGCACAATTTTGACTCAAAAATTTGGTTCAATTTGCCACTGCATTCAGCAGCTATGAGTCAGTTTGGAGGGTTGATCCTCCCACAATGCATGTTCAATTGTTGCTGATCCCATGCTCACCACTGTGCAGACATGGCATGAATGGACGGCTTCAAATTGGAGAAATCACAATTTTGCTTTAAAAATTCAGGCTAATTTGCACGTGTATTCAGCAGCTACAAGTCATTTGGTAGGTCTGATGTTCCCAAAATGCATCCTCATGGTTGCTAATCCCATAGCTACCGCCACGAATCCACTGCAGGAATGAGCAGATTCAAATCGATCCTGTTTCACAATTTTGCTTCAAAAATTTGGGCTAATCTACAACTGCAGTCAGCAGCTACAGGTCAGTTGGGAGGTCTGATGCTTCCAAAATGCATCCTTTATGCGAGCACATGACCACCACTGTCGGGTATTGGTTTGACTCTTTTTCTGTCGCAACTTTTCTTCACAAATTTGCCTCAATTTTCTGCTCTCACAATGCGAGTATTTCCCCTGCTGTGCCACAAAAAAGACATCCTTACACTATTAATTGCTGCTAACATTGTGGTGGACAATTAGATCCCTCTACACCCTCACAGCTCTTCAGAACATTTTTAATATATTCCCCCTTTTGTGCAGCTGTGGATGATATACTACACTCAAAACACATGGTGTGACAGGGTCACAATATGGTTTCAATATTTTGTTGCGCTCCATGTAGAATGCATTTAAAATAATATCTCAGTCTTCTCCCTTCAAAGATTCGAGACATATGTCGACAAACACTCCAGACACTTGGGTAACCAATGTTCTGCCCATTTTAAACATTTCTTGACTCTCACACAGTGAGACATTCAAGAGACATTTTAAACACTTTTCAGATGTGTCTAATGACTTTTCCATGCCAACATCTTGAAGCAATGCAAGACCCAGATGAAACACAGGCAAGACTTGTGCAGATCTCGTGTTAGTGCAATGCAGCTTACATTTTAAATGTTTCTCTCACATGGGCCGGCCACATATGCTGAACCTTATTTTGAATGTTATTCAAATATCTTCACACTGTTATTCTGGCCTAAACATTGAATATATGTGGTACACATGATGAGACATGTGCAAGACACATAATGATCATATACAGCTCCCATTTTGAATGTTTTTTGTGTCCAGCCTTGCTCAACATTCGGAAGATATTTTAAATGTTCGTCATATATGCTCTGGCCACACATACAGAAAATATGTGAAGGTCTTCTTGAATGACTTTCTATAAATATTGATAACATATTTGAAATGTGTTCATCATATTGGCCTGATCACCGTGAAGAAAATATTTTTAATGTTTTTCAGAATTTTGCCTACTCAAGAATGCGGTGTGCATTGTAAATTGGTTCTGGATGTTTTTCACATGTTTGGCCAGTGAAAAACTGCCAATCCTCCCTGTGTAGCCGTTGATTTGGTCAGTCGCGCGAATGAGTTGCTGCGAGGTGACAGATCTCCATCTTGTTTGACAAAGTTCCCAGTGTATCCACCACTATGAAGCGGAGCGGCTTCAGACGAGAGACTTCTCACAAGAGGAGACCTATGGGATGACGCTATGAGTGTCGTCCTTGATAAGCGGGTATCAAGCCTAAGGTGAGGGCATGTGTTTGGACTCAAGCCTGTAATCCAAGCAAAGGAGGTGCAACTGGGCTCATGTTACGACAAGGTGCAAATGACCCGACACATTTCCGGGTCACGTGCCATGCCGATAAATGCCGATGGCCCTCAATGGCCATTGTCCGCAGTATTAGGGTGTCGGTTGACTTGGAAATGGTTCAGGCTTTTAGATAAGTACCTATATGGTGTCAATTCCAATAAAATAACAAAAATGCGACTGTTTCCCTGCGACGCGACAAAACTCGCGGACTCTCGCGATTGAGTCGCGAATTCTGGCAGTGGCAGCACACATTGCCCGAATCAATCCAAAAATCTAATTTGACTACTTGAATACAAATCCCATAGTATTCTCGCGTCGTCGGCATTCGTGGCGATCACCCGACATTGCCCACGTTGTTTGACGGTCCCTATTCGCATTCCTGTAATTTTCAATGTCTTTCACCAAATCTTCAAGATCGTGTCCAAGGCCCCTCACTTCCAGAGCAATCGTGTCAACAAGAGACCATCTCTTCAGGTGAAGGATTTCCACATCAACAAGCACAGAAAATGATTGCGCAGTCTCGTCCATAGTAATGATGGTAAGATATTCCTCCAAGGTGAAACAGCTGAGGTCAGACAAATCCTCGCTCGTGTTGTCATCATCTGCGGGGTAGGATTCTTCAGATTTGGTGGCCTCTGCTGCTTTTTTCCTCTTGTCGGCTTTCTTCTGACTGCAGACACAACAGGTCCCCAGACATTTCCCCAATTTAATGGTAAAGAACTCGCTCATCGCCGGTTTCCACGTCTTGCAGCTGCTGCACTTGCTTGTTGCAGGGTTGGCGGATTCCATCAGAGTGAGTAGGGTGAGGGAGGAAGTCTCGGCGGTGGCAAATATCCAAGCTCGTGACTGCGATTGTTATGAGAATGTATTATTTGAGTTAAATTGATTATGTATTGTTATTATGCTTATCTGAGCACATCGAAAGCAATCCATTAATATTCTAATCGGGTGGACAATGGTCTACAAAATGATCGGCCCTTCACGTGGCCCGGAAATGTGTCGGGTCAATTGTGCTTCCTCATGTTACCTTGAGAGGTGAGCAGGGAGTGGGTGCTCAGCCAGGGCGAGGATCTACGTGGTTGCACAGATCGCTCGAGCCCACGTTGGCAACATGAGTCACTTTCTAACCTGGACACTCATGATGAGTGTGCAGGTTAGAAAAGATACCATTATGTAATCTAAACGTGATATATCTAGCATAATCCAGCGCTTGGACATGTAAAGTAAATAGGAACTAGGGGCCGGCTACTGCCGTCTCGGACCTTGCTTTACAAGAGTGCACCGGGGGCGCTCTGCGCCCCGGTGCTGTGCCCAAGCTGTGCCATCGTTGACTGGCAGTCAGTGTTAAAAAGCAGAGCCTCGAGAGCGGTCGGAAACGTCCGAACAAAATTCAAAGGTATTGATTTTTAAAACACTTTTTGTTCAGTGCTACGGCAGGTTTGGTTCTATTTGTTCACTGCAGGTTTCGAGTTTCGAGGATCAGAGATATACTTACTATTGTTTGGATCTGTTTGTTCCTTGCAGGTTTCGGCTAGGTTTCGAGGTTCAGTGATATCCTAAGTTTGGTCTTGTTTGTTCCTTGCAGGTTTCGGAGAAATTAATTGTCAGGTAGGGAGACCTAGCTAAAGCAAGGTGATTAATACAGTATTTACACCTCATCGTCACACCACGTAAGTTTTTCTAGCAGTTTTGACCAGCTATGACCCTCCACATTGCACATGCAGAGATATAAATTGAGGACCTTATCGTCATTTCAATACTTTTGGCTTCCAAGAATTATGTGCCATGCTGCCATACTCTACCCAAAACGAAGCGCACCGAAAGCGCGTCTCGTTCCAGATATGGTCACATGATGTGACTGTAACGCAATCAAGTTCATTGACAAAAAATAAAGTGCATGCAATATTTGCCTAAGAATTCATGCCTCCTTGGCTTGACTGTATAGGCCTTTACGATGAGGTCTTTTTTGAAGTCACGGAGTTTGCATTACCCCCATCAACATCTGTCATCTGTCAACCACAATCAAACTGTATCGATCCCAAGGGGGTCCAATGATAAGAGAAAAAGATATCACCTACAAAAGTTTTTTCTGAGCGGTCGGTGGACCCCTCCCTGCCTCCCCTCCTGGGAAAATTTCCTTTTTGAGACTGATTGCCGGCGGAATTGTCCGGGGGCTGGCAAGAACGGAGCAATGCAGATGGGGGGTCCCATAAACAAATCTGAATAAATTAAGGGAGACACTATAACCTTCACTCATTATATCTGCAGCTCATAAACAATAATGGGGAAGATAATGTAAAATACGACTTCGAACATCCAATGGCGACATTAAGCCGATGCAAAAGAATTTACGCCGCCCTTCTGTGACGCTTAGCAGACGAGCACAATGGACACGTCCACAACTTTCCAAACCGCTCACCCTCAAAGCATTCCCGGTGATACTAAAAGAAGTATTTAATTTAAAGAACAACGTGAAAAGGAATTACTAACCCATTTGGTTCGGTTGAAGTGTGACAGCCATTACCTTTTTTTGGCACACTGGGTCCGCATTTTCTAATTGATCCCTCAGCAACTGGGGAGTCTACACCAAATGTGAGTCTTTTATTATGTGAAAGGACGTGGCTCCATACCTCGAGGCTGATGGCAAGCTGGCGGTGAGAAGCAAAAGGTGAGAAGGCAGTGTTGATCAACTGTCATGCCGTTCACAAACAGTGCCAAAGATGGTCGTAAAAGGTAAATCTGCTCGGAACAGGCTGAGACGTCACTTAATGACCTCAATGGAGGGTTGTTTCAAATGGTATGACCTATTCCAACCACCCTGGAGGCCCGGAAACCAACTTCCAGGCCATTTCTGGTCAGAAAACTTTTGACCTACAAAAGTTTTTTTCCAAGGGTCCCGGGACCCCTACCCCCCCCACCCCATGTCAGCCATTCTTATTGTTGGACCCCCTTGATCGATCCCATCTACTATACTCATCCGGAGCTGGAGATGCAGTTCCTTGAGAACCACCCAACCACCGACGTGCTTTCTAGACATTCCCCAGGTGACCCAACTACCATCAACAAGTACTATATGGCTACAGAGCCTCCATCTTATGGGCTCAGAATAACCAGTCAAATGGTGGGTCCATCCCACAGGTCTAATGTGTTATCCTGTGGGTAACCATATGTGGAAGTTCAGGTGATCCCGGGTATCCTCGGGTACTGCAGCATGCCAGTGGCCATCATTTCCGCAACCTTCGGCTTCCTCTGCAACATTTCCATGCCTCTGGTAATGCTTATCTGCCTGTACAAGGCAAAAATAATAATTTATCTTCTATAATAATAATAAAATACTAATATTTCAATGATGGCTGTCTGTATCAGGGTGCTATAGCTCCTGTATTGGGTTGCAATTGATGCCTGGTTGCTTTAAATGCAAATATTGGTTTGAAAAGTACCAGCTCTCGGAAAGTATTTTGCATTTTGCAGGCCAACAGGGATACCAATTGCAAAATGCTATAGATGACTCTTGTAGCCCTTGAATCCCACTGGAGGCATTTGTATCCTGCCTGGGTTTTTTCTTCTTTTCTTTTTCATTTTTTCCCTTGGAGCTATCCAGTGGAATACACTCCGAATCCATCGACTGAGGTTCTGTTCTTGGTTGGTTCTGGTTCTTGGTGATTTTTCATTTGATGGACTCAATTCACATAAACATGTTGGAAGTGGTGGACTCAAATCCGATATACCTACTATACAGACTGTATTCATAAGGGGAGAAGTGTCTGTGGGTCACTGGAGATCCCCTCGAAATCATATGGCGCAGCAATGCAATTTGTGAGGTAATGTGGGTTCAACTCCCATCAGAGGCATGCTTCAGGACAGTGGCTGTTTTTTTATTTTATTTTCATTTCTCTTGCTCTTCGTCTTCTGGAATCATTGCATTGGTTCTATCTTAAGCTTTCAAAGCAATCAAGAAAGCTGAACCCGAGGTAGATGGTTTGTATTTCTCCACCCAGTGATTCCGAAAATTTGAACCAGTATGTAGTACTTATACCAGCTCCCATCCAAAGCAAACAGGCCTCTGTGAATCATGGGAGATCACCTCAAATACGTAGATGGTCTGGACTATGAGTTGGCGAGGAGGAGTGGGTTCGACTCCTACCAGAGGCATGCATATCCAGTCGAAATGTTTTTCTTTTCTTTTTCTCTCTTCGCTTTTTAGCTCTTTGTCTCGCAGTAGCTCTCAACCATCTTCAGGGTGAGCAGTAATATCAAATATTGATTGCAGTATTTGAACATCGATGAAGACAGGTTGGGTTAAATTCCCCAACATCACTGGGAGTAGTACCTTTACCTGCTCTCATTCAAACTGAGGAAGCCTCTGTGGATTACTGGAGATCACCTCGAACACTAGATGTTTCATGCCAACTGTTTGCGAGGTGATGTGGGTTTGAGTCCCACCAGAGGCATATATGGGCATAGCTCTTTTGCTTCTTTTGGCCAACTCATTGCCATTGGCTCTTTTTTTTTTGGCAAAAATGCGAGACTCGGTGGGCATGTATCATAAGAATTCGAGGCTGGACCCGACTTTTAGCTTGACACTTGATAAAGAGAGGCAGGTTGAGTATTAGATTGAGTGAATTTCTTTAACCTCGATTTGAACCGGTAGTACTCATACCACTTCCCATTCGAACTGGGGAAGCCTTTGTGGATCACTGGAGATCACCTTGAACATATTCTGGTTGCGGATACTGTGTGCGAGGTAACGCGGGTTCGAATGCCACCGGAGGCATACTTCAGTTGTGTGATGTTTTTTTTTTTGGTTTCCTTATGTACCCTTTTCCTTTTCCTTTTCGTTTCTTTGCTTTCTGTGCTCTTGCTCTTGCCCTACTGCTCTCAACACCCGAGTTCAGGTCAGGCTGTAATGTTGAATATTAATCGCTGAGCTTGACTTGAAGCTCAGGGACAGGTCACGTCGAATTCACTAACATTACTTTGATTACTGGGAGTGGTACTTATACTACAGCTAAAGTAGGCCAGAAAGCCTCTGTGGATCGCTGGAGATCACCTCGAAAATCTAGCTTGCTCGCTGCACAGTTCATGAGGGGGAGTGGGTTCGGCTCCCACCAGATCTTCGAGTTTCTTTTTTCTTTTGGAGGTTCAGTATGTATCTCAGGAATTCGAGGCTGAGTCAGACTTTAGCTTGATGCTCGATGAGAACAGGCACTGCAGGTTGAGGTTCCCCGCCATTGCTTTCATTACTATGGTACTTATACTACAGCCCAGGCAGGCAAGAAAGCCTCTGTGGATCACTGGAGATCATCTCGAACATGTACAAATACAAGTATGTTGGCATTGGTGTAGACTCGAACCAGTCGTTTTTGGGGCGCCAGGTTATTGATGACAGTTGATCAATGGCCGGCAGGAAAAATGACTGGAACAATCTAACTGGTCACTAGTACGGTCAGGAATTGCCAATGTCCATAGATTTGACTTAGAAAAATTTCGCTTCATCGAAAATTCAAACATTTCGATTAAAAAATCCGAGACAGTTTTGTCCAGAGTCCTCCCCAGATTCTGCCTGTCTTGTTTTCAGAACAAGTAAACCAGTAGTGAGTGTGCTATACACAAAAATGAGTAGCATCCCGAGTCCGCGTGTGATTAGGTGATGATCAACCGTTAACGTTATTGCTGGTCATGTGGTGATGGCCCAGTGATCGCCCTCGACTGGGGCGGCGGTGTGATGCGGACTGCGGTTTCTTGACTGTCAGACGAATTTTATGTCTGTGGGTACAGTACTGCAGAAAAGGTATCGTCCTCTAGGGGGAAATTTGTGTAGCAAGTGTCGGGTGGTTTTTATTCCTCCGAAGTACGATGGGTTAAGTTTTACAAGGGATAGATCTTTAGATGGGTGGGCAGGATCTGTTATTTACAGGCTTTCAGCACGGAGCACTGAGAAGCCTTGGTGCGCTGGGGGATACGGAGTTCGCTCCTTTTCAGCCTTCCAGGGTCCAATAACTCAGTTGCGTATCCTATACAGGCTCCTATCGAGGGAGGACAGAAGGAGTCGCGGATAGAGTCGCGTTACTTCCTCTGGGTATTTGCTCTGTGCAGTGGGTAGGGTTTTTCTGAACTGCGGTTTTATTTCTCCGTTTTGATCTTCTTCTCCGTTTAATGTGCGGGACCTCGGGGCCTGTTTCGAATGTCGTAGCCTAAACTCCGCAATTCCCTTCCTTTGGGACCCCTTTCTTTATGTCTCCGCTTGAACCTCGAGGCGAGATATTCGCTGACGAGGTGACCGTGCTGGTTGGTAGATGGCTATGGGGACTGGATTTTTCCGAGTTATCCCAAGTCAAAGACCGTTTGCCTTCCGATACTACTCGGTCGGAACAGTTTCACGCTAACAGAAACTCTGTTGCTGGCTGTTTTGATACCACTCCACCTTCGGTACGTGGTGTTTTATCGTTTTCAGGATCTCCTATACGACCTGGTCCTTTTTCTGGTCGGAGTTCCCTACTGGAAGCGACTGATTGGCCACTCCTTGCGCTCTGGGTCTTGCTTTAACCTGTACTTTGTGGTACTTCGGTTTGGTGTCCGTCTCGTGTCCGAAGATGGAGGAAGAGTTTCTTTCTCAGCTTGTGAAAGCCTTAGGAATTTAGGTGGGGAAATACAAGATGCCATTCTCGAATAATACGCTAGGTTTTTATACTCTTTGCCCAGCCACCGGCACATCGTCCCGACATGTGTTCTTCATTCTAGACACAGCCCTCAGCCCACAAGGTAGCTCCTACCCCCTTTAGGCCTGAAGGAGTCCGCTTTCCTCCTCTTCTTTGCTGGTGAAGCGCCCTTTGACGGAGGTACTCCTATAACGTTGTCGTCAGCCTGGTCAAGCTCCTCTCGTGTCGTAGACCCCGTTTCTCCTTTGTCCTGTTACTTTTCCTCGAGTTGGATAGCTCCTTTCCAGCGCGGAGACCTTTTTACAGCACAGTTCTTGAGTCAGTCGAATTCTTTCACTGCGGAATTTGTCCCCTTGTTGCGTTGATATCGTTCTTGCTCTGTTTCACCCATTCCTTCTTGTCGGAATTCCTCCCCTCATCATATCGGTACCATTCTTGACTTGGTTGTCCTACTCCTCCTTGACGGAGTTCATCTCCTTGTCATATTGATATCATTCTTGACTTGGTTGGCCTATTCCTCCTTGACGGAGTTCATCTCCTCGTCATTTCGGTAATGTTCTTGACTTGGTTGTCCTACTCCTCTTTGACAGCCATTCTTCGAGCTCCATATCCATACCCTACTCGTCCTATAACCTGTCTTTATCGCGTTCGGCGCCTGGCTCGGCTTCGCCAGCGAGGCGAAGCAGAGCGAGGCGAAGTGGAGGGGAAGCGCGAGGCGGAGGAGGAAGCGCAAGGCGGCGAGCAGGCGCGGGAAACGGCGAGCGCGCACGGCGAACGGGCGTGCGGGAAACAGTGAGCGGGTGTGCGCAGTGAGCAGTCGTGCGGGAAACAGCGAGCGGGCGTGCAGTGAGCGGTCATGCGCAGTGAGCGGTCGTGCGGGAAACAGCGAGCGGGCATGCGGTGAATGGGTGTGCGCAGTGAGTGGTCGTGCGGGAAACAGCGAGCGGGTGTGCAGTGAACGGGCGTGCGCAGTGAACGGTCATGCGGGAAACAGCGAGCGGGCGGGTGAACGGTCGTGCGGGAAACAGCGAGCGGGCGTGCGGTGAATGGTCGTGCGCAGTGAGCGGTCGTGCGGGAAACAGCGAGCGCGCAGCGGAAATGCGAGCAGGCATGGGCGTGCGGGAAACTGAGCGGGAATGCGGAAATGCAAGCAGGCATGCGGGAAACATCGGAATGGGCATGCGGAAATCGAGTAGTCGTGCTACAAGCGGGCATGCAGGAAACATCGCCGGTCCAAATGGAAGTGCGAAGGTGTAACACGGCGGAGAAATACGAACGTGGGGACGCAAGAACAGAGAATTCTGTGCGAGCGGAGCATTGTGTGGTCTCGTATGGAGGTGCGGATTTGCCAGTGACACCTTTACCAACGCTTATGTCGCTGTGTCTTATTGAGAGTTCCGCTAGTGTTTTTATCCCGCAGTCCTTTATGTCCATTTCGAAGGTGTCCGATTTGAAGTTATGCTCTGCCATCCGTCCGCACTATTGTTTCGGTCTCCTCTTTTTCCTTGTTGCGCATTTGGGCGGTTGCCAGAGTCGACACACAGTGGAGGCTCACAGCGGTACAACCAAAAAGGCTGAAGTAAATTGCACCTAGCAGGGTCCCAATCTATCGAAACGGCTGAAGACCAATAGAATAAACACTTGAATACACTTATAACAAAACTGTCTCCTCAGAATTTTGAATTGAAAAGTTCGAATTTTCGATGAAGCGAAAATTTTCCAAGTCAAATCTATGGACAGCGGCAATTTCCCACTGTACTAGCGACCGGTTAGATTGTTCCAGCCGCTTCGCCGTAGGCCTTTGATCGACTGTCATCAAATGCCCACTGGCGAGCGGTCGGTTCGAGCCTAGCATTGGTGAGGTAACGTGGGTTTGAATCCCGCCAGATGCATGCACAAAAATCCTCTGGTTTTTCTTTTTTTTGCTTCTTGTTTGCTTTTAACTGAACTCACTTGTCATTCTGAAAGAAATTAACAGGAGGAAGGCTGCATTCGACTTAAAGCCAGATGAAGACCGCAGCTGAATACAGGTCGGGTTGAATCTCCCAACATTTATTTGATCACTGGGAGTAGTACCAGTTCCCCAACATTTGTTTGTCAATGGTCATTGAGAGTACTACTTATACTACAGTGAAGGCAAGCAAATAAGTCTCTGTGGATTACTGGAGATCACCTCGAACATCTAAGTCGCTTGCTATTTGGTTTATGAGGGGAGTGGGTTCGAATCCCACCAGAGGCATAAGATGGGATCCCTTGATTTTTTTTTTTTCTTTTTGGAAAAATGTGAGATGCAGTCAGGATCCTCTGGCGTAACTCCATCATCCGGGTCAGTATGTATCTCAGGAATTCGAGGCTGAACCTGACTTTAGCTTGATGCTCGATGAAAACAGGGATTGCGGGTTGAGATTCCCCGCCATTGCTTTGATCACTATGGTACTTATACTACAGCCCAGGCAAGTAAGAAAGCCTTTGTGGATCACTGGAGATCACCTCGAACATCTAGCTTGCTTCCTATGCAATTTATGAGGGGAGTGGGTTCGACTCCCACCGGAGGCATCAATGTTGTCTATGATGTTTTTTTTTTTTTTTGGAAAATGTGAGACGCTGCCAGGATCCTGTGGCGTAACTCTATCATCTGGATCAGCGTGTATCTTAGGAATTCGAGGCTGAGTCTGACTTTAGCTTGACGTTAAAACAGACACTGCAGGTTGAGGTTCTCCGCCATTGCTTTAATTACTAGGGTACTTATACTACAGCCCAGGCAGGCAAGAAAGCCTTTGTGGATCATTGGAGGTCACCTCGAACATCTGGTCCCCAAATCCATAGTTCATGAGGAGGAGTGGGTTCGACTCCCACCGGAGGTATACTGGTGCGGTCTTCAATTGTTTTCCTTTCTTTTTCCTTCTGGCTCTGAATTCATCGGCCACTGGCATCGGTTCTGTCTTGGACTTTGAAATTAAAGAAATGAAGATAGCTGAACCCGAGGTGTATTCCCCCCTTCCCTCCTGATTTCGAAAATTTGAACCAGTAGCACATACTTACACTAGCTCACATTCAATACAAGCAAGCCTCTGTGGATCATTGGAGATCACCTCGAACACCTATGTCATGCGCATATATATATCGCGGTAGTGTGGGTTCGACTCCCACCGGAGGCATTTTTATTTTATTTTGCTTTCTTCTCTTGCTTTCCGTTATTGCGTTTGTCCTACTGCTCTCGGTCTCACCCTAGCTCTGGACCCTCCAACTCAATTGCAGTATTTGGATTATTTTTTTTTGATAGCAGTATTTGAACCTCGATGCAAACTCACCAACATTTCTTTGATCGCTAGGAGCACTACTTACTTATACTACCTCACATTTAAAGTGAGGAGGCCTCTGTGGATCTGTGGAGATCCCCTCGAACACCTACATCATAGGCCTGGTTTGCGAGGAGAAGTGGGTTCGAATCCCGCCGGAGGTACTTGCAGGTATCGATTTGCTTTTTTTCAATTTTGTTTTGGGCTCACGCGTCGATCACGCATAACTTAAGATTTCGGGCGGGGAGGGAGCGGACACCCCGGGTTCGAAGTGAACGCCGGGCAGGGCATGCATCGCTTCCATTTTTCTGGCGTTTTTCTCATCATCAGATTCGGACGGAGCCGACGTATGGCGTGGGTGTGGGCCGGATAAGGGAAGTTGAAGGAGTGCTTATTCGGGTTAAAAAAGAAAGACAGTTTTGTTTGATATGAGCAGGAGAGAACCACCAAAAAAAAAAAAAAGCAGTTGCGGAGGAGAAACGGAGGAAGGTGCGGCGTGCAGGGGTAGAGGGACAGATCATGACAGTCAGACCGAGATAACGTTCAGCGGCGAGCGCTCGCGTGCCCAAGCGCGACGTTGGCATTGCTCCGATCACCCGTCATGATATTGATATGATGTCGACCCCAAAAAAAAGAGAGATAAAGATAAGTCCAATTCGGGAGTAGTTCGGGACGCTCGACATGGGCGCTGGTGTTCTAAAGGCTGAATAAAAATCGTTTCGCTGCGGGACGCAGACGCAGGCCCACCCGACGGACGTTGAGAAGACGGGCGAGGACGGAGAAGGAGAAGGAAGGCGTGGCGCACAAGGACCCAGGGACTCCGATCAGTTTTTTAACCGACCGGGCTTGATAGCACTTGATACTGACAACATCAAATGATAGTGATATGTGAAGAAGCGCGGAAGCGCGGAGATGACGGAGAAAAGGGCGGGGTTGCGTGCGCGCGTGGTGGGCGCGTGGCCATGGGCGGTGATACTTAGGACGACTTGGAGAGACAACACAGACTTTGAGACACGGCAGTTTGCGCAAGCTTGACGGAGAACTGTAACATGACCGCTTCTGTCGGGACCTTAGACCAGGGCAACAACAAGGAGAAGGACAATAGAAGCTTGAGAGAAAAAAACGAGACATTGGGCCTGGCCTTGATGGACTTGACGGGGTCACGGAGCCTGAGGATGAGACTGCACGCCGATCAATGTATTGACGAGGACGACGGTGGCGGGATCGACGAATAGTCGAGCTTGTGTCTCAGGGAGTTAATTTGCTAGTAGGGTTCCATTCGAGAAGGTTGTGGTGAACAACAAACCCGATCATGTCAGCAAGCAATAGTCAGCAAACACTGCCAAACACTTGCCGTTTCTCTTTTATGACTTCTAGAACTCAACAAATAGTACTCGGCCCGAATTCTCTCGACCCTTACTGGGCCCTTCCAAGTCGTTTCTCGACGTCCAGACTCACGAGTTTGAACGCCAACTCCGGAGACTCGTCAAGAAACCGCTCGCTTTTTAAAATTACCTCTGGCTGAGTAACTCGGGAGTCGGGAATCGTGGCAGTAATACCCGGACTACGCTTGACTACCTCAATTCGACAGAATGAGGTCTCATAAACGGGCAAGATTGCTGTCATGTTTACATACCCGCGTCCTGGGCAGAGCTGTCTCAGTGCGTACAACTTGAAACCGAGAATGGCGGAGGCGGGGAGGGGCGCTGCTGCACACGGAGAGGACGAAACGGGAGCCAGCGCCGATGAGATCGTCGGGGACGGCGGGATCGGAGCGCAGTCCATGGGCCATGACATTCCGTTCTCGGCGGATGTCGCACTTCCGACGTGGCGGGTCGAGACGGGTCAGGGCCTGGCGCACACGTCAAACTCGGCTGTGACTCGTAAGTAAGCTCCATCTTGCAATCCTGAGAGCTGGGCACCGGAGGGAAAGTCTTCGCCAATAAACAACTTGCGCCGTCAGTTTCGGACGCTGATCATCTGCCCTACAGTAAATGTCGGAGCGCAGGATTCCACACTGATTCCGCAAAGTCAAATGAGTTGTGCAGAGTTAGCGCAGGTGGATGACTCCTCGAAGGAAGGGAATATCGCGCAAACGACGCAAACAACATGGTGGAAGTCAGAGACAACCTTGAAGTTGGATGCTGTCAATGCGGCCAAACAACAGAAGGAGTTGAATTGACCAGGAATTTCTAGTTCGATTCCTAGAGTCAGTATGGCGCTTGAATAGTAGTACTCCTGAGCTCGAATTCGATGATCCACACGTGCACATCTCAAACAATTGAATTGCACCCTCTCAGAGCTTCGCAATTTCTCATTTCGACGACCACTACTACCCGAAAGGATACCTCGGACGTGGTGCGTGGTGCTCACCCACCCCACATTCCCCTTTGCCCTTTGGATGATGGGAAGCTCCGGGTTCGATTCCCGGCGTCCGGATTATTCCATAGACCTGACCCTTTTTTTGTACATAGTAAATAACGAAGTTGTGTCTGCAGCGCAAGAAACCCTATCCATTAATGGATCTAGATAACCAAAAGGACAACTCGGACGTGGTGCATGGTGCACACCCACCTCAAATTCGCTCTTTCTAGTCTTTGAATGATGGGAAGTTCCGGGGTCGATTCCCGGCGTCTGGGATGCTGTTTCAGCTAACCTTTTTTTTTTGAGTTCTGCGGTGTTGCAGCCCACGTAGAAACCTTCCATCCACTACCAAATTAAATTTGTGGACAGTGGATCTAACTTGAACTGAAAAGATCACTCGGATGTGCGCACCCACAGCGTCCATGTTGCAAGAAGCACCCCATCCATTCGTGGATTTAACCGAAGGACAACTCGGACGTGGTGCATGGTGCACACCCACCCCACATTCCCCTTTGCCCTTTGGATGATGGGAAGCTGCTCCGGGTTCGATTCCCGGCGTCTGGATTATACCGTAGACCTGACTCTTTTTTTTACATAAATAACGAAGTTGTGTCCGCAGTGCGAGAAATCCCATCCCATATATTCGTGGATCTAACGTTTTTTCACATAAATAAAGAAGTTGTGTCCGCAGTGCGAGAAATCCCATACATTCGTGGATCTAACTAGGTGGAAGACTCGGATGTGGTGCACACCCACCCTCGATGTTTGATCGTGTCAAGATCAAGCGGGGAGTCTGGGTTTATCTGCTGATCTGACACTTTTTTTTTTCGCATAAATAACGAAGTTGTGTCTGCAGCGCAAGAAATCCCATCCCATACATTCGGGAATCTAACTAGAAGGACAACTCGGACGTGGTGCATGGTGCACACCCACCTCAAATTCGCTCTTTCTAGTCTTTGAATGATGGGAAGTTCCGGGTTCGATTCCCGGCGTCCGGGATGACTGTTTGAGCTCCCCTAAATTTTTTTTTTGAGTTCTGCGGCATTGCAGCCCATGTAGAAACCTTCCATCGACTACCAAATAAATTTGTGGACTCGATCTGAATGAAAAGATCACTCGGATGTGGTGCACGTCGGCGCACCCACAGCGTCCATGTTGTCCATGTTGCAAGAAACACTCCATCCATTCATGGATCCAACTAGAAGAACAACTCGGACGTGGTGCATGGTGCACACCCACCCCACATTCCCCTTTGCCCTTTGGATGATCACTGCGTTCAGACCCCCCCGTAGGCACAGGTCTGCCAGATCCCGATAGGCAGATGCGTAGGCAGATCAGTGTGCCGACCCTTGCCCATCCATCTGCCCATCCCTGCCGAGGTTGGTCTAGGTATTCTGACCAGATTAGGCACACATAGACTCACATGGGCCGATGTGCCTAGCTGGGTAAATTCAATAACCAGCATGTTTTGC
Organism: Mycena leptocephala; assembly: GCA_029378395.1. Classification (NCBI taxonomy): domain Eukaryota; kingdom Fungi; phylum Basidiomycota; class Agaricomycetes; order Agaricales; family Mycenaceae; genus Mycena; species Mycena leptocephala. The sequence continues at coordinate 27,431 of JARJLF010001600.1, read as the reverse complement.
CCTCGTTCTCAATCCAAACACCAGTTTTAATCCATTCTCACACATACGCAAAAGGGAAGACCACAGCCACGGGTTGGACAGATTGAAATAAATGCTTGATTCCCGAATGATTATCGTGGACATCAGTGAAAGATATGCTAAGATTATGTGCCAGGAGAGTTGCAGGAGGTAGAAACAGTAATTACCAATACAACTAAGGTGAATTGGCAGCCTAATTTAGACCGCCACCAACCTGGACCCAGGTCGACCAGGGTCGGCCATGATAGGCACACCACTGTCGGCGAAGATCTGCCAAGGTGGGCAGGCTTTGCCTCGGTAGGGAGCTAGACCGAAGTTGGCCAATGCCTATTAACGTGGACCAACGTCGGCTTGGGTGGGCAATGCATAGGCAGAGATCGGTGAAGGTGGGCACATCTGTGCCTATGGGGGGGTCTGAATGCAGTGGATGGGAAGCTCCGGGTTCGATTCCCGGCGTCCAGATTATTCTGTAGGCCTGACCTTTTTTTTTTCACATAAATAACGAAGTTTTGTCCGCAGTGCAAGAAATCCCATCCCATACATTCGTGGATTTAACTAGAAGGACAACTCAGATGTGGTGCATGGTGCGCACCCACCTCAAGATCTTTGAATGATGGGAAGTTCCGGGTTCGATTCCCGGTGTCCGAGATGGTCTTTTAGCTCCCTTTTTTTTGAGTTCTGCGGCGTTGCAGCCCATGTAGAAACCTTCCATCCCCCATTAAATTTGCGCACATTGGATCGAACTTGAACTGGAAATACCATTCGGATGTGGCGCACATCCGAGTCGGCACACCCACAGCATGCATGTTGCAAGAAGCACCCCATCAATTCGTGGATCCAACAAGAAGGACAACTCGGACATGGTGTGTGGTGCACCCCCGGCCTCCATACAATGCTTGTTGGAGAATCAAGCAGGAGTACTGTCTGGGTTCGATTCCCAACTCCAGATTATTTGTTGAAAGCTGAGGTTTTTTTACATAAATTATTTAATAAGTTGTGATTCCATCATCGTTTTCTCTGTGTTCATGTTTACGGGAAATCCCATCCATTTGTGTACTCGGATCCAACCAAAAGGACAACTCGGACATGGTGCATGGTGCACACCCACCTCACATTCGCCTTTCTTTGCTTGCTTGAATGATGGGAAGTTCCGGGTTCAATTCCCGGCGTTCGGGATTATTTGTTGGACGCTTGGCTTTTTTTAAACATAGATTAACAAGATGTGATTCCGCGTCGTTCTTCTGAGTTTATGTTTACAGACGAAATTTCCATCCCATCCATCAATGAATCTACATAACTAAAAGGACTCGGATGTGGTACATGGTGCAGGGCGCACCCCGATCCCCCGTGTTTTATTTGCTTTAGTGCTGACACAACATCGCCAGCCTCCCCGTCTGGGTCCGCTGATGCGGACATCAAGGTTGAACTTGCGGAGTTTAAACCCTCAGCCGAAGGATACTTACAAAGAAAGGGAGGTGGATCAGGGCATTCCGTGGCATCTATGAAGCCCAGTGATCTTGGACCCACACACTACTTAATATAAAGCAACGGAAGGGTATTCGCTTTACAACAGTAGTCAATTATGTATTTGTTGACGGGCCTTGGTCAGATCGAAGCACTGTGTCTGACAGTTCAATATCAATGAGTCGGGGGCAAATTGTGAGGGGAAGCAACCCGATGGGATGGATACCCACATTTAAGTCAGAACACACCCGGAGCCCTGATTGTGCGCCGCGCAGCACGACTCGTAGCTATTCATCGTTATCCCGACAAGGCAGGTCTGAAAAGGACAGACATTGATCATGAGTGAGTGCACATGGGATGCGTGGATGGCAAAGACATATGGGTTCGCCGTCCTCCTTTTCAAGTGAGTGAGTTGACATAATATGCTTCAGTGGCAAAATCATACCGTCCCAAAAATACCACGCGGGCTTACACAGCAGGCTTGCGTGCTGTCAGCAAACACCACACTGTTTGTATCACATCTGCAGAAAAAGGTGTTCGTCTTGATTTGTGTCGAAGCGTATAGAACGACGAAGAAAGTGAAGACATTGATTTGCATCTGGAATTTTGCTGAGTGGTGGAAGGGCGAGAAGGACCTCGATGACGAAGATGTTGGCTACCACCAGCCCATTTTATACAAGTGAAGGAGGCAGAAGCACTATTGGGGGATGCAGGCAACGGTAACTGGGCCACTTTGATGTTCGGGCGGCGCTGCTGACTATTTAGGGGAAGGAAGGATTATATGCAGTTCCAGGTCTTAGCCACCCAGTCCCCAGATAGTTCTCCATAGCGCGTAATCAACTAGTAACCTTTTGCGATGGAAACAGCGGCATCCCGACAGAGTCCGAACCATCCTCCGTCTCCTTGTTGATATTTCTGTAATCAACGTTATAGATTGTAGATTCTACAATATTTTGTGAGGTCACAACCCTGAGCCAAGTATCCCAAGGCTGCCGAGAGCTCGAGGTTATCCCCGCTCCGGATCGGTTAACTTCTGACAGAAAGGGACAACACCATAATGGATATAGCTACTGTACATCTATGTGGAACGGGATGGCATCAAGGAAGGAAGGAAGGAAGGAGGGTGTTAACTGCGGTGATCCCTTCAAGAGTACTAGTAGTACTATCTAGTACTTCTGTCATGATTTGCTCTTTCCCACATTCCCCAAATTCGTTCCAATAACCCGGCGTACCACACAACACACACCAGGTTATACTTCGGGATACTCCTGCTACATTTCCTCTCTCTCCTTTTGCCTTGCCTGCCCCGACGCCCCGCTCAACCCCTGATTGTAGTTTCACCCTGATCGGGTTATTTCAACCTGACAGTTACAACCGCGATTGTATTTCAACCCGATCGCATTTCAACTGCGATCATATTTCAACGATGCGACCGCATTGCCAATGGACCCCTTGATGATCGGTAGTCATCACTACGCCTTGCAGTATATATAATCCTAGGGTAGGTAATTAGGTTCTTTACACTATTCTAGTCTATTCTCCAGAGCTCAATCTACCGCGTTTCACCTATCTTCTTGTATTGCCCAGTCGCCCACGTCGCAGCAACCCTGCAGTGAGGTTTTGTGCTGACAAAAGAATAGTGTCAACCTACCGACGACTCGACTGGACGATACGGTGGATAACCCCGAGTTCACTATGCCCGATCCTGGTACCTTCGGGGTCCAACCCGAAGACCAGCACTCAGCGCTCTTATACCAACAAGTCCTCAAGGCGCACAATGACACCCTGCTTCTCTGTGAAACCATCTTGGATTTGCAGATGCAGCTGGGGGATACGCACACCCAACTGCTGCAGGCCAGCGAGGAACAGATTGCACAGAACCATCTGTTGGCAGAAGTGATGGGTGCGCTGCGTGAGGCAGCTCAGGACCACTGCCCTGCCCTCAGGGCATCCGGGGAAGTTAAGGTTAACACCAAACAACCCCGGGTTGCTGCCTCGCGCACGTTCAACGGGGACTCCGAGCAGGTGGACCAGTTCTTGGCGGATTGTTGGTTGAATTCCAATGGCAACACCGCCTACGCCATGGACAGCACGAAGATCACCTTTGTGCTTTCCTACATGATGGATGGATCTGTCTCCCAGTGGGCCAACAACGTTGTGTTGGCCATGCAGACCCAGGATGCAACGGGATTGTACTCCACCTGGGTGGACTTCCGCCTCGCAGTCCTTGAAGTGTTCAAGGGTGGTGCGCAAGTGGAGATCGCTCAAGCAAAGATGGAAAAACTCCGCCAAGGCAAAAGTACGGCGACGGAGTATTTCACGGTGCTCGACTCTCTTAACAAGATGGCAGCGTACGACGAGGTCACCCTCATCCGATTGCTCAAGTGCGGCATCAATGATAAAGTGGTTAGGGCGATCTATAGTCAGTCAGACCTGCCCGTGGACTACAAGGGCTGGAAGAAGCAAGTTATCAAACATGATGGGCTGAACCGGGCATTCTGGGTTATGGAAGGCAGCCTGCGAGATGGGGGGAACACGGTTTCTGCCCCGAAGATGCACTCCTCCTACTTCTCTTCGAATAACGTCGGGAATGCGTGCAAGACTGAGTGGAAGAGCCAGGGGAATAACCCGGTTACTCATTTTGGGAATAATCCGGTTAGTACCCCCGTGCCCTCCACCACCGTGGCTACCACCCCGGTCCCTATGGACATAGACCGTGCAGACAGCAAAGGGAAAGGATCTTCACTGCATCCTACCTGCTACAATTGCAAGCAGGAAGGGCACTTGGCGCGAAACTGTCCCCACCGCCTCGTACAGGACCCACAGTTCCAGGCCATGTATGCCGAAGCGTTGAAGGAAGAACAAGACCAGGAGGATTTTCCCACCGGTTGCGAGTGAAGTCTACGCACTTACGACCTATACCACGCTCCAGTGTACCAGTTGCATCTCCCAATTCATTTGAAGTATTACGCACTGTGGAACCTGAGCCGACCAATGTAGACGATTCTGACGATGGCGAATTGACGACAACATGGAGTAGAGGGGCCAGTCCCTCTCTATGCTCCAGGAGGCGCAAGCCGAGAGGACAACAAAGGGATAAAGCGGAATGGCACAGACTCCCCGCTGGAAGTGCGGAGCGAATGTTAGCTTGGATTAACGAACACCCCACCAAGGCAGGAGACATAGTCCATCGGTGGACTCACCCCCACAGACAGGCTGAGGTCCCCGATGAGTTATTGGAGGTACTAATGACAAAATACCCTCCAGATGCACTCAACGCACTAGACGCGTTGTGATAAGGACCGCGGCGCCGGTATGAGAATTTGTTTTATCAAATAGACAGCACGTTTGGCCTCTAGGGGTTATTTAGCGTTGGAGGATAGTGGGGATGTAGGATTGGGACGCGTGCGTGGTCCGAGTGAGAGTGTTGTACGGGATCGTACAAGGTGTACGTTCCGTGGGATCGTGTTGAGGGTACCTGCTGTTAGCTGTAAATGGGTGTGGGGGTGATAGTTACCTGTCCTAGGTCACAAGCTCGAGCGAACGACGCGTTGTTTCCTGTAAAATCCGATGCCTATGCCGCGATCCTTCCCTCGTGTTTCCCCGATGTTCCCAACGAAGGTGGAAGGCTTAATACAACATTTTACGGTTATAAAGAAAGTGACAGCAACGCTGGCTGGTGCTGGTCAGTCGAACGTATGGTACGTCCGGTCGTGACACTGGGTTGCAGACAGCGGTTTAAACCAATATGGCTTTGCCCAGGCCGACTTCTACAAAGCGTGAAGCTTGTGAAGTTGGTGATCCTATTATGGGGAAGCCCGATGATATGACTTGGGGTCCAATGAGTTGGGACCTTGCGAATGGGGGTGTGAGATTAAAGTGCCCTGCTAGAGGCAAGTGAGGATGTGGTCAACTCGGTGTGAGCGAGGCTTAGTTGCACAGGTGGGGGTACAGGTGGTGGGGGAGGACTGAGCTCCGAAAATTGACTGACTACAACACCCTTTTCTGCTATCCTTTTATACCTTTTCGCCTCTCGACCATCCCCTTGATGCCCACTCGTTCGGTTCCATCCCTTTCATGTTTGAGGGTGCTTGCGCAGGAACGTACGTAGGGTGCGTTCAATATTTGGGGCCACAGGCGAGGCTTACGTTCGAATTTTGGGGTTCATTTCCATGGCCGGACAGAGTGTACGACGCAAATCGGTACGGACGCAGGACCCGTTCCATAGCAGAGCGGATTTCTGGGCCATAAAAGGTCAGTTATTGGTCGGAAGACACGTCCGGACACATCTGAGTAGGTTTCGAGTGGTTTGGAAGGATGGAAGCTGGATCGGACGAGGCTTGCATTCGAGTGTTGGCAACTTCTCGGGTGTGGGAAGAGGATACGAAGCCCAGGATGCCTGCTATTGGTTGGTCCGTACCATTCTCGTGGGTCGTAGCACGTGGTGCCGTGCTCGTATGTGAGGTGCGAGTCATGCAAAGGTGGAGTTTGGGTAATGGGAGCGTCCATTGAGTATCATGACTAGTCGGGCAGGTGGTGCGAACGATGCAGGGGGTTGGATGGAGAGCGTAAGCTGCGTGCGTTTGATGAGAAACCGGATTTGGTAACTTCGATTCCCGATTTGGATGAACGGGTGCCTCGTACGTTCTCGTCCAGGACTCAGTTGAAGGGGCCATGAGGCGGTGTGCAGGGCGTAGCACAAGCACCAGCCTCACAGCGTTGCGAGAACCCCTGGCCTATATCTGAGCTATGAACGGGAGCTCGATGCTGATCCCGGTGACCCTCGAAGGGCTGAACAACCTACAGGGTTGTTCCGTCACCGGGTTAATCGATAGCAGTGCCACAGGCGGGTTCATCAACGAAAGCATAGTGGAAGAAAGGGGAATGGAGCGAGAAGCGCTTCCCATTCCAGTCCCGGTATATAACGCCGACAGGACGTTGAACAAGGGAGGGCTCATCACACACATTGTGCACCTCCGGCTTACAGTTCAAGATCACACAGAGGTCTTCCCCCTCGCCATTATGGATACAGGGAAGAGCAATGTGATCATTGGCTATAACTGGCTCCGGAAACACAACCCAGAGATTGATTGGGAAAAGGGAGAATTAAATTCTCTCGGTGCCCCCCCGCCTGCAAACGCGCTAGACTGCAGGAGGAGTGGGACGAGGAGGATCAAGAAGAGATCCAAGAAGGGGATCGGGTTTTCATAACCCAGATCTACTCAGAATCTGTGCTGCCACAACGAGACTCAGCTCACATCCGGGCCATGGGCAGCGTGGCCACCAAGCTGGCGACCGCCGTGCATGAGGCCAAAGGGGAGCAGACCTTGGAAGACAGTGTGCCAGAACACTACTTGCAGGATTTCTGCGGAGTGTTTGAGAAGGACAAGTTTGACAAACTCCCCGAACGGAAGAAGTGGGACCATGTTATCAAATTGAAACCGGGTTCTGAACCGGTGAAAGGGCGCAATATCCTGCTAAACCCGGCAGAACAACACGAGCTAGATGTGTTTATTAAAGAACACTTGGAGACTGGTCGCATTAGACCCTCCAAATTGCCTTGGGCATCGCCGTTCTTCTTTGTGAAGAAGAAAGATGGGAAGTTACGCCCCATCCAAGACTATCGAAAGTTGAACGAACTTACCATCAAAAACCAGTACCCGATCCCGCTGATTTCGGAGATCATGCATATGCTCCGAAAAGCAACCTGGTTCACTAAATTGGACGTTCGATGGGGCTACAACAATATTCGGATCAAAGAAGGAGACGAAGAGAAAGCTGCCTTTATGACCAACCAAGGGCTATGGGAGCCACTGGTGATGTTCTTCGGACTCACTAACTTGCCAGCGACCTTCCAATCGATGATGAACGAAATCTTCGAGAGGCAGATCGCTGAAGGCCGGGTTATTGTGTACCTGGACGACATCCTCATCTACTCAGACAATTCGGAGGATCACAGAGATCCAACCTTGCGCACCACTTTGAAAAGTCCGTGTCGTTTATTGTCCAACTTCTTCATGGGTCGATGGGTCGTCAGGTTCTTCCCTGACAGGTACACCTCGTCCCCGGGTTTATAACCGGGATCTTCACCTCGTTTTCGATCGTAGAAGTGCTTCATAGTTTCCTGTGCTACGTGCATGGAGGCAGCAGTTTCTTCTCGCACAAGTTGCATCCTTTTAGCGAAGTTATCAGCCACCTCGGTTGGTACCTCGAGCCTCGGCTCTGTACCCTTCTGCGGGTGGAACCCGAGCATCATATAGAATGGGCTGAACCCTGTCGTGGTGTGAACCTTGTTGTTATAGCTGAACTCTGCCAGTGAAAGCCAGTCTGCCCAATCGTCTTGCATGAAATTGGTGAACACCCGCAGATACTGCTCTATCTCTTGGTTGACCCGTTCTGTCTGGCCATCTGTCTGCAGATGATAGGCTGTCAACGCGTTCGATTTCACACCCAAGAGTTTCAGCAGGTCTCGCATGAAGTGGCCCACAAAGATCTGACCACGGTCGCTGATCACCACTTCTGGTGATCCGTAGTCTTTCCAGACATGGTCGCAATATAAGCGAGCGATTCCCTCGCCACTGATATGTTCCATGCAGGGAAGAACCCGAATGGCCTTGCTGAGGCGGTCCACAATTTTTTACTGCGATGGAATCGAACCCATTGCTCTCTGGCAGTTTGACAATCAAGTCAACTGAGATAAACTGCCATGGCTGTTCGGGCACAGCATTTGGGTGTAACGGTCCTCGGGGTTTTGTGGGGAAGATCTTAGTGCATTGACAGGTAGGGCAGGCCGCCACATACTTCTTGGTCTCCTTCAGGACCATAGGCCAATAATAGTTGTGGGTGACCAACTCCGCTGTTCAGTATTGACCAGGATGTCCAGCGAGATAATCGTTGTGGTGTGCTTTAAGAATCCGGTGTCGTAACGCCTCGTCCGGGGGCACGTAAATCAGCCCGTCTTTTGTTAAGAACCCGTCATGTTCTTCCCACCTGCTGTCATCTTTCCCGAGTGCCTTCTTTGCGCCGGCTTTCCAGAGGTCCTTTTATTGCTTGATTTCCTCCATGAACCTATCCCCCAGCGTGTCGTTGAGTACTGCAGGCATAGCCCGCAAGAACTCCACCCCACTAACCGGGTTGTTTGCGAACAGTGTTTCAGGTAAGAGCACCATGTTCGAATTATTGTGCTCCCTGCGCTCGTGTCCACCTCGTCGAGACAACACATCCGTCTTGGTGTGTTGCTTCCCGGGTTTGTGCACTAGAGTGAAATTGTACTCACTCAGCTCTTGTGACCATCTAGCTTGTCATCGATTCAGCTTCTTGGTGGTGGTGAAGTACTCCAGATTCTTGTGATCCATCCAGATCTCGAATCTTCGTTGGCTTCCCTGTAGGAAGTGTCGCCATTCGTACAGGGCACGCATCACCGCCAGCATCTCCTTGTCATGTATATCGTAATTGCGTTCCATGTTGTTTAGACCTTTGGACAAGAACGCAATAGGCACCCATACCCCGGCTTGGCATTGAGTTAGGCAAGCCCCAGTAGCGAAGTCAGAAGAATCCGCTTCGACCCTCCACTCCCCGTCGTCGGTAGGGAAGTGGAGAACAGGCTTGGAGGTCACCGTGTCGATCAACCACTGAAAGGTTGTGTTCTCCTCCATACCCCATCTCCACCGTGTGTCCTTCCGGGTTAATCGCGTTAGCGGCTTGGCATAGTCGCCAAACCCTTTTATGAACTGGCAGTAGAAATTGAGGAAGCCCAGAAAACTCTGGACGTCCTTGACGGTTTTGGGCGTAGCCCATTCCTGCACCCTGGCCACTTTCACGGGATCCATCTGAATCTTCCTGTCCCCGATGATTACTCCCAGGTACTCCACCTCCCGTTGTTTAAACTCGCACTTCTCGTGCTTGAGGGACAGGTCGTTATCTTTCAATACCTGTAGCACCTTGCCTCCGGTAGCGGAACATCAGAAGGTGGTCCCTCTGCCCCCACCAGATGTGGCTGACGGCGTGGACCTCTATGAGGTTGGGGAAGTGCTCAACATTAAAGGCCACAATTGAAGCCTGTGGTACTATATCTGCTGGGAGGGATACCCGAAAGAGGAGTACACCTGGGAACCCCAACACCACTTGGTGGGTGCTGAGGATGCCCTGGCAGAGTATTACAAGAAGAACCCGTGGGCTCCTTGAGAGATCCCAAACGGAAAAGGGGGCTGGAAAATGGAAAACCCGCCCCCTAGGCGAAAAAAGAAGCCTTGATGCCTCGAGACGAAGCATCTCTAGGGGGGGGGTAATGTCATGATTTGCTCTTTCCCATGTTCCCCAAATTCATTCCAATAACCCGGTGTACCACACAACACACACCGGGTTATACTTCGGGATGCTCCTGCTACTTTTCCTCTCTCTCCTTTTGCCTCGCCTGCCCCAACGCCCCGCTCAACCCCTGATCGTAATTTCACCCTGATCAGGTTATTTCAACCTGACAGTTACAACCGCAATCGTATTTCAACCCGATCGCATTTCAACTGCGATCATATTTCAACGATGCGACCGCATTGCCAACGGACCCCTTGATGATCGGTAGTCGTCACTACACCTTGCAGTATATATAATCCTAGGGTAGCACTGGGGACATGGTGCAATATAATGGGTCGATATATTACAAGTATATTGTAAGTATATTTCATACATACTGAGAATATACCCACAATATACTGGGCCAGTATATACCCAGTATATTTCATATATCCCAAGTAAATCCGAGTATATACAGGGTCCGTATATGCTCAGTATATTAGCTAATATACTGCATATATACTTACAATATATGGAGCCCATATATGGTGACCTGACTACCATATATGGGCTCCATATATTGCAAGTATATTGCAACCAAACAATCCAGAAAAGGAAGAAAAAGACTTCCTACAATGGTAATATTTTTGTGGTCACATTTATTGTACAACTATTAATATTGACTCTAATCAAATTGTGTGTCACCCTTCTTGTCTCCTACCAACATGGATACAGAGGACATATTTCAACCCTCTCTGATAGCCTTCTCTCATTTTGCTCTGCTTGCTAATGGCAAATATGACATGGAGAACATATATGATGGCTTGCTCTGGCTTAGTCTTTTGGAGAATCGGCTAGTGTGTCTCAACAAAGCCAAGTGCATCTCCCTAACATGTCTGATCTTACTGGATTCAAAGCCAAGTTTCCTGCTGGCCATACATTCCCAAAGTCAAGAACTGCAACAAATATACGACGGCAGAATTTAATTGCACTCTACCACCAAATAATGCTGTACTTTGAGACCAATGTTGCCCAACCCACTGTGGAATTTTCTGTTCCAGACCTCTATTCAATTGCAAAGAAGGATAATGACCATGATGCTTGGCAGGCAATTGTTTGCATGAATGCCTTGGTTCTTAGGGTCTATACACACATTCCAGAGGGCGTGAAAATCTTTCGACAGTTATCAGAGGCTGAAGAAACAACACTGGAAAAGGACATCCTTGGTGTGGGTGCTGGTGCTGCAATATCAACAAAGAAGAACACATATACTGAGTAGTTTTTTATTAACACTCTCTTCATATATGATTTCGATAACTATGGCTTGAATTTAGTGATGAACATTACTATTATCTTCGCAAATATTACTACACCTCCGGGTCCACTACCTTCATGGAGCATGAGGGAGGGGACTCATCCACCTCCGGCCCCAATCACCCTGCGCCCCACACGCCCTGCTAGCCGCCATTGTTTCCTCGCCTTGCGCATCGAGGTGGGCCTCAGTATCTGGATGCGCCTCGTTGGCGACCCCATGCTCAGCAAGGGCATCGTCGTCGTGCTCACCATCAGTGTCCTCCTCAACGCATAGCTCATCTGCCGTGTGCAGGCGGGCAGCGTGTGCTTCGTGGGTGCCCTCGAAGCCAAGGACAACACAATCAGAGCAGGATGGGTGGGCGCGGGACATCGCATCCACTGCTGCGTCATCGATGGGTGTGGCACCGATATCCATCGTGCATGTGCAGACCTGTGCTGAGCGTGGGTTTGGTGCTGACGTTCTTGCTTGACAACGTGGACCGCCGGCTGTGCACATGGGCCATGCTGCCAATGGCACTCACAAAGGATCTGGAGAAGAAGTGCAAGCACAAGACGCTCCACCTCAACTATGTCTGCCACCCCCAGTGCTCCGGCAATGAAAACCGTGCCTTGAAGACAGCACTCTGTCCACTGTGGCACAGACTTTGACGCACAGACACAGTGCGCGATCCTGGTGAGTCTCCTTCCCTCCTTCCTCATTCTCGCAGATGCCGTGGCTCACTGCACTCAGAACTACATCCCAATCTCGCCCCAGTAGGGGCATCTGATGCGACACCGGTGCGCCATCATGCATGCAGCGCCGCAGTGCCTGAGAATATCCTGCTCACTGTGCTTGTGAGCCAGTGAGACGAATGCAGGGTGCCCGAGCCGGAAGGCGAGTTGCGCGAGGGAAGGCAGCTGCGGAGGAGGTGGGGTTGTGGGCGCGCACCACACACCACGGTCTCCCCTCTCCCTCTCCTCCTTCTACCTCCATCTCCACCCTCATTTCCTTACACCGGCTCTCACCCATCCACCTGCCTACGTGCTCCCGATGCTCAGCACATGAACTGCACATGTCTCACACACGCGAATCCATGCTGTGTCTGCCATCTGCTGTTCCAAGTCAGCGCACCTTGGGAGAAACAGAATGAATAAAAAAGGTATGTGTATACCTTATTGTGTATTTCTCTTGTTTTTATTGATGTTTTTGGTTTTTCAGCTTCATACAGAAGCCCTGAGGCTGAAGCCAGAGCGCAAGGCACCCACAGATGGTGAGAAGAAGCGCCGCAGGTCATCTGCCAGGCTTGCTTGTCCTGTACTCAAGAAATTAGTGTGCACAATATATTTGTTTGAAGTCTCATTCCTTCATGGTAAAGGCTGGTGAGGTAAGAGAATAATGTCGGCACACCGACGTGCGCTAAAGAAAAGTCAGACACGAAAGACAACGTGGGTATGTGGGACATACTTCTCAAAATCCCACTGCCCTCCCAGCTGGCAGCCACGGTGTCCTACACCCCGCATGCATGCCACAATATTTTGGTTTAAATTCTACCTAACTGCGCGCACAAAGTCCGAGGATGGAACATCAGCACCTGCGCGCACTGCGAAGATCTATTGCAAACAAAAAAAAAGTTGACAGTGTGTACATCACATATGAAAGACTTAAATACACACCTGTACCCGTCTCAACCCCGCGTGCTTAATTCCCATCATCCACCAGTGCAGTGTGCATGAATTCTAAATAGGAATCTGCCAGGAAGGAAAGTCAGCAAAATGTCGAAGAAATATGTTTACAGCTAATTGCAGTACCGAAGGCGCGGATCGGAAATCTGCTGTTTTGGGACGTTTTCAAAGAATTCCCGGTATCTCAGTGAGTTCTACACCGATTCCCTTGAAACCTAGATAGAAATACTCGGCTAATTCGTGCGCAATTATTGATAGAAAGGAAGTTGCAAAAATATTCTATATTTGGCGAGCTGGGTTTGAGGGGTCATTTTGGGGGTCAATTCAATCTGCCGGTATCTAGGCATGTTGAAATGCCCTAGATTTTTGTGAGAGATGGCTTCTATCAATATTGAAAGGTGTGATAGAGTCAGATTTTGAAGGAGTTTGCAGTTGGGTTCAAATATCACATTGTTTGCTGGTTGCAGTATATTACCGTTGGCTCGAGGCCATTACAAGCATGATAAAGTACGATATGTAAAGGCTTGGTTGAGGATTGCGTTCAGCCCAGTACATTGGGCAACTCACCGCAGATGCCTGGACACTTTTTTATCCGCAGCATTGAACTTGTTTGAATTGATTGAGGAATTCAGTGGAAAGTCAGAGACAAAAAATTGAGTTCAGGGTATAAAGGCTCAGTTGAGGGTCCCATCAGCCTTGTGCATTGGGCAACGCGCCGCAGATGCCTGGACACTTTTTTATCCGTAGCATTGAACCTGTTTGAATTGATTGAGAAATTTAGTGGAAAATTCAGAGACAAAAAATTGAGACCACGCCATAAAGGCATGGTTAAGGGTCCTTCAGCCTGGTACCTTGAACAACTTGCTGCGCACTGGGATTTCCTCCTCTGCAGGATCGTGTGAATTGATTGAGAAATTCACAAATGGTGAGAGAAATCATGTGATGTCCAGAACATTCTTGACATCACATGACTTAGGGGGTGAAAACTAGCAGGCCAAAAAATCAATTCAGAGCATGATTACGAGCCTTGTGCTTTGACCGATGGGTCATGCATGCCTGCCAAATTTATTGCGAGGCCTTTGAATCTGGTGACATTAACTGAGAAGTTCACAGCGGATTTCCGTGTGAATAGCACTGCAAAACTTCAACTCGGAGCGTAAAGGCCTCATTACAGGCTTGACCAACTTGCCGAATCTATTCCTAGGCTCTTTGCATTGAACGAGAAATTCACAAATGGTGGGAGAGATCATGTGATGTCCAGAACATTCTTGACATCACATGACTTAGGGGGTGAAAACTAGCATGCCAAAAATTCAACTCAGAGCATGAAGGCCAGCCTTGTGTGTTGAGCGACCGGCTGCACATGCCTGCTGAATTTATTGCGAGGCGCTTTGAATCTGGTGACATTAACTGAGAATTTCATGGCAGATTTTCATGAAAATAGCAGGCTATAAATTCAACTTGGAGCGTACAGGGCTGATTACCAGCCTTGTATGTTGACCGACCTGCCATGCATGCCTGCAGAATTTATCACCAGGGACATTGAATCTGCTGACATTAACTGACAAAGTCGCAGCAGATTTCCGTGAAAATAGCAGGTCAAAAATTCAACCCAGGGTGTCAAGGCCTTTAACCAACATTGAGAGATAAAATAAAGCTGCCTGCTGCCAAAGCGAGCCACTTCCTTTCAATGAGCCTGCTGCCAAAGCGGACAAATTGAAAAAATAATCAAGAAAAGAATTCAAAAGCAGCCTGCTGCCAAAGCGGGGGAATTGGGGGTGAAGAAAAATGAGAGAATGGGAAGGTACATGGAAGTTAAGAAGAAGGAACAATTAACTAGTTTCAGCTTATATTTGTTGGTCCTTGTTTCAAGAAGGGGGATATATACAACAGTATACATGTGATGCTAGACTGATACTGTTCCAGAACTAAGTAGTATAGAGCATAAAGGCTCGATCACAAGTCTTGTCTAGCCTTGTGCCTTGCCCAACTTGCCATACTTTCTTATCTGGTACTTTGAACTTGTGTGAATTAATTGAGAAATTTACATATGGTGAGAGAAATCATGTGATGTTGGAAACATTTCCAACATCACATGATTTCTCTCTATTGGAAATGTTTCCATTATCATATGATTTTGGAGGGTCGGAATTAGTAGACCAAAAATTGTATTCAGAGTGTAAAGGCTCAATCACAAGTCCTGTCCAGCCTTGTACCTTGGGCAACCCACCATGCTCACTTACACAAGGTTGCAATTAGCGGACCAAAAATTGAATTCAGAGCAAGGGAGGAGAGAGCAAATTTGACTGAACAACAACCACAGAAGCTGATGTAGTAGAGAATTTTACAGAGAGGCAGAGGTGGGAACTAGTGTGAGAAAAGTCATGTGATGTTGGAACTAGTTCCAATGTCACATGACTTTTCTCACTCTTTATATAAATTCCACATGCTAAAAAAAATGATAAACTTTCATTCTTCTTCCTTAACTTCCATGTCCTCTCTTTGTTTACTATTATTATTTTCAACCCTAGGCCTTCTAAGAAGGAATGATAGCTAGTTTTGCTTGTATTTGTTGGTCTTTGTTTTCAGAAAGGGGACATACACATCATTATGAGATCAATGCTAAATAGAGTGATACTGCATATTGAATTCAGGGCATAAAGGCTCGGTTGAGTGTCCTGTTCAGCCTGGTGCCTTGGACAACTCACTGTGCACACCTGGTTTTTTTTTGTCTGCAGGATCATTTGAGTTGATTGAGAAATTCACAAATGGTGGGAGAAAATCATGTGATGTTGGAAACGTTTCCAACATCACATGACTTTGGAGGGCAGAAATTAGCAGGCTAAAAATTGAGTTCAGGATTTAAAGGCTCAGTTGAGGGTCTGATGCCTTGGACAACTCACTGCGCACACCTGTAAACTTTTTTCATCCACAGCATAGAACTCATCTGAATTGATTGAGAAATTCAGTTGAAAATTCAGACACCAAAAAATTGAGTTCAGAGCGTAAAGGCGCAGTTGAGGATTCCATTCAGCCTTGTGCCTTGGGAAACTCACTGTGCACACCTGGACACTTTTTAATCCGCAGCATTGGAATCATTTGAATCAATTGAGAAATAATAGAAAATTCAGAGATGAACATTGAATTCAGGGCGTAAAGGCTTGGTTGAGAGTGCCATTTAGCCTGGTGCCTTGGGCAACTCACTGTGCATGCCTGGACACTTTTTTATCTGCAGTATTGAATTCGTTTGAATTGATTGCGAAATTCAGTGGAAAATTCAGAGACAAACAATTGAATTCAGAGCATAAAGGCTCGGTTGAAGGTCCCATTCAGCCTGGTGTTTTGGACAACTCACTGTGCACACCTGGATTTTTGTCTGCAGGATCGTTTGAATTGATTGAGAAATTCACAAATGGTGGGAGAAAATCATGTGATGTTGGAAACATTTCTACCATCACATGACATTGGGGGCATAGGCCAAGGAGTGTAAAACCAGGACCCCCGACAATCACCTCAGAGGCCTGTCCAAAAAATGTCAGATTTTTTGGTTTTTTATCCGGACCCCTAATCGGGTGATTTTTATCTGAATTTGGCCCTGGCCTGCCAACAAGGTGAGTTTTTATCCGAATTTTTGGACAGGCCTCGAAAAATAATCGCCAAAAATCGCTAAAAAATCGTATTTAACTGCCTCGCTGCATATGAAGTAACAAGGTTAAAGGAGACTGTCTGGAAAATCTGAAATCTCGTCGTCTGAGTCCAACTTTGCATCCATCGCTTTCTTCTTACCCTTCCCAGTTCCACCACTCTTCTTTCGTGCTGTGAGAGATTTTACAGCAGTCGCAATGTCAGCTGAACGTCCATTTATTGTCTTGAAGTGCGCGCTGTCTGATACCGAGAGTCTGAGGCCAGCATTTATTGGTTCAGGTGCGCTGCTGAGCAAACACAGGAAGGATGTTGATGGGACCAATGCAAATTGCGGAACACTGAGATGCTGTAATGCTTGAGAGACAGTACGGAACTGGCGGCCACCGCTCATGTGCTCGTAGACCTGCATGGGGATATTTGACGCAGCTGTGATGCTTGAGCAGTCGGACACCCAGGCGTGTTTTCCGTTTTTTCCCCCGGTTTTAGAATAAACACTTAAAACTGAAACGAGCTAGCAACAGCATTGTCACAGATGGCGCCATCGCTTACCTTTCGCAACCATGATCTGGTTGTTGTGCAAGACAAAGCCGTACCCTGATCCTGCGCTGCCAGGGTAACCAGCTGAGGAAAGAGGAGTCAAAGCACTGATTCTGGCTGTTTCGAGCTCCGAGGGTATGCTTAATGCCCGGAATTTGTCCCTTCATTTGCGGAGCACCTATAGGACGTAAATTAACAACCATCTTTCACTCATGCATACAGTACTCATGTTGTTTGCATTTGCAGTCGCAACAGCGGTGGCATTAGCCAAGTTCCCCCAGCAGGCAAGGGAGGGAGGCTACCATCGACGACTCCCTTCCTGCCACCAGGAGCAGACTTCCGCCAGCGCAGATCATGCTCTGCACCGGTGCCTATGCCGTGGTCTTGTTGCAATTTAATAATCTCATTGATGCGTTTAAGAAACTGTTGGCACTCAGAGAGATTTGCTGGGCTTGACGCTCCGATGCTCGTACGAACACCGGTTTCTGCTTGTTTGGTCTGATGGCATCGACGAATGTTCACGAGCTCTTGTACATCACAACTGAGGGATGAATGAGGGATGGACACGATGTCAGACGAGCCACTTGGCAAAGCAGCAGCCAGTGTTTGGCAAATGTGATTGGCGTCCTCCTCCATGAAAGATGTCAATTGCTCGGCAGTTGGCTCTGGGAGTGATGCACTATTGAAATCATTAGCCCACGACTTGCATGAATGGATGAATGCCTACATTCGCATGCGGTCATCAAGAGTCAGTGCAATAACACCGTATGTGAGGTCCATATTTGTGTTATCTTCTTTCTGCGTCGGCATCGAGATATCATCCAGTTTCTCTATGGCAGCCTGCAGGTCGTAGCCGTTTGATTCATCTCCGGCAATTTCGGAACCACAAGTCAGTCCAAGTCCGAGTTCAGGCTCAGCTTCGTCAATGGCCGGCATAAACCAGTTTGGCGATGATGATTCCCCTACACATACGTCGGAAGCAGCAACACCCAAAAGAGCAAAAAGATTTTCAGCCTCCTCGTGGGCACGTACTGAAGCGTTATCAATCTCGACATCGGAAGGGAAGGTGGACAGCGCCCGGATATCAAGATCTCGATTGTCGGTGTAAGTATGACTGTATCCATTGGCCTTTGTTTTGCCAGTGATGGTCTCAGCGTTGAGCATGAGCTCGCGCAGTTGAATGTGCAGCTTGGCATTCATCTCGTAATAATCAAGCACAGTGAAGTCCTTGACGATGTTTCGGGAGACACCGAAAACATGCTCCACTGACTCCGTCATCTTGAGCCAAAAGAGGATTGGTTTCGGTGGGCCAGGAATGTGGTCCCGGTAGATGTAGACAAGCTGGAGAAGACCATGGATGAGGATCCGGACGACGTCACGAAACTCGTGGGAGATGAAATATTTGTGTTTAGGATAACCTGCAGCCGCAACGAAATTCTCCCAGATCTCCATGAAAAAATAGGTTATCTGGACTCTCTCCTCGATGGTCATGGTACGACTTTGATATGCATCGATGAGTTCTCTGAATACGAACAGATAAACCATAACGCCAAGCTTCTCGGGCCGGTTTTTCTTGAACCACTCCAACGACGCCGCAGACAAGAGGCGGGTGGCAGCAGGATCATCTTGACGATCCATTTTCTCCGAGGTGTCGCGTCGATATGTTGGTCCATCTTCCGCCAATGACATCTCTCTAAAGTCGACATAAAGGACGACTTGATCCCCGATGGTGATTTCCTTTGCTCCCGAGAACACGGCATTGTGTGCATCTTTTCTTCCGTGGTTCGCGTCCTGCAGTATGGCAATTGGCTGGTCCAGATCCTTGCCATAGAATGGAATGACGATCTTAATTCCATCTGCAGAACCGGGATGCTTGATTTTATGCGAGACCTTTCTGCCGGCTCTGTCAAATAGCAGTTGTTGCAGTGTGCGTTCGACTGCTGTCCCATCTGCAGCATACGACACGACCTGAATTTTTCGCTCCAGCAGGCCATTGAGAATCTTCCAGAGTGGTACCATCAGCTCTTCTGCGGAGTTACTATCCGAGATCGGGAGGACCGCAACAATGATGGGAGCGATCTTTGGGACTGGTACCTGAATGACCCAAAGTCGAATCTGGGGAGAGTAATATTTAGACAACTGGATAGTATTAACAAAAAGAGGTGCTGACTTTGGTTGCCTTTTGGATTGGACTGTCGTTAACAACTGACTTAAACTGATCTGGGTCAAGTAGTCGTCGTGGTTCGCCTGTACCACCGAGAATAAAATATGTGTCTTCGTCACTATCATAGTATGGGCGAAAGGCAGGCATGAGTTTGGTATCATCGCAACTGAGGGCAACTGGGCCATTATAGTTGAGTGCAAGGAGGCGATCCTCGACCAAGGTAAAGGTCCGATCTCGAATGCCCAGCGGAAGCTTTGGCAAGGCTGCGCGATGACGTCTAACCCGCATTAGCTTGAGTTTGGATTAGGGACGAAAGCTGACATACTGGAGAGTACGCTCTGTCGGCGCTGGAAGATATTTAGATATGAATTTGAATGCTCGAGGACTGTGCATATGCAAGATGTGGAAAAATTCCATAACCTGTGGCGCATATCGCATTCCTTGCGTCCCGACTCCACGGTCCTCCTTGTCTGATTTCATTATCATCGCATTCAACAGGCCGCCAAAAATATCATCCCCTTTGTACTTCCCGGAGAGCACGCCAATAGCGTATCTAAGAGCCGGGCTTTTGTTGTCCTAAAACATCTTAGCACATCGTCCCATTTCACAGCATGCAGAAAAACCACCTTGGCCTCAAAAATATCTTTCAAGCCTGCGCATTTTCCGTACAATTGCCCGAGAGCCTCGCCACAATAAATTTGGTTATTGTACTTGTAGTTACTGTCCTCGGGGCACAGTTTCTTGATGGCCTTCTTGAACTTGTGATTTGAAAGCAACCCGACACATTTGACACAGGCGCAATGAGGGCTCCCCGACGGCAAAAACTTGTTGCACTGCGTCGAAAATACATTGGTACGGGCATGGTCATTAATCCACTGCCATTCCTGCCTCTGTTGGGCATTGACTTGGTCCTTCCGTTTCGTCGATAAACTCTCATACGATTTTGCCTTCGGAAACAGTTCTTCAGTGATCTTGGTTTGAGATCTGGCACCACCGCCTCCAGCACCTGACCGCAAGAGGTACTGTGAAATCAGGGGCTCGTCCTCCGGGCTTAGACCCATGCATGGACGCGGAGCCTTGGCAACACTCGTAGATGTCACGATCCGCGGAGCTGGAGAGTCCTCCGTTGATGAGCCCCGGGCCTCGGTCATGGCCTCGAAATGGGCACCCAGAGTAGAGGCCCCGCCTGTACCCGCAACCTTTCCAAACCATGTCGGCCCTTTACATTTTTTTACATGACTTGTGAAGTTGCCCGTATTGTAGGGTCCTTTCATTTTATGAGTTTTCCCACAGCGCGAATGGCGAACCTGCTTGGGATTGAGGATTTCGGCAAACTCGTCCTTTTTACGAATCTTCTAGGCGAAATTCTTCATCCGCTTGTCCTGATCATGTAAGGTACCATTATGAAACTGCGCATTGGAATTTTGTTCCCAGGTCGCAGTCTTAGATGTTCTGACGAGGAAAAGGATGACAGCCTCGGGTGCAGTAGACTTTTCGGACAAAGAGGATTTCGATTGTTGTAGACGTGCGTGTTTGTGCGGTTTAGGGGGCACCTCGTCATCTCCCTCCGCCTTTCGTTTGCATTGAATTCCTTGCCCGAAGATGCTGAAGAACTTGCCAACAGTCCAGTCCCATGATTCACACGAAGCATCGGATGCCCGGGCTGCATTGACATCCATCATACTCGGTTCTGATTCCACGTCAACGTCCTCCACCATGTTGTCCTCTGTTGACAGGTTCTCCACTGGCATCGACAAAAACCCCAGGTCATCTGTCGATAACAACAGCACATCGTCGCACTCCATTGACCAACCCCTGCTGTCCATCGCAACATTGTCCTCTGGAGAGCTCTCCACAGTGGTTTGAAGCCGGAGTTCCTGTGTCCGAATGATTGGAGCAGGATCAGTGTTGAGCAGGCGACTCAAGCTCCCAGCCGGCATGCTCTGCGGCAACGTCAGAGGGTAAAGAGGCTCCGACATCGCAACATCATCCTTTGGAGCGCTCTCTGCAACGGTTTGAAGTCGGAGTTCCTGTGCCCGAATGGGAGCAGGATCAGCGTTGAGCAGGCAACTCAAGCTCCCAGCCGGCATGCTCTGGGGCGACGTCAGAGAGTATGGAGGCGCCGAAACAGTTTGCGCAGGGGAATTGAGGATCTGTGATAGAGACTGGGGTAATGAGCTGGATGGCTGCTCTGTTGCAGGGCGTGCGCTAACTGTCAGCTCTGTGGTACAACGGATGACCTTCAAAAAATGTGAGTCTTTAAAGTTGTTGTTTCCTTTTTATGGAACTCACTGTTCTCTCATGTTCGTCACAGACTTTATTGAACCAATTAATGTGATCATGAACCCTGTACGACGACGTCCAAAGTGCGTCCCCGAGAATATTGTACGCGAAAGTATTGACTGCAATGAAGGCGCAGGAGATTCGGTCTTTTTGACTGCCGCAAGTGAGCGTATCACCAATACATTTGAAGTGCTTATTGAATCGACCTCTCAACCACCACAGTGTTTTCTGTATGATTTTGTGCGGTGTGAGCCTCCACTGTGTGTCGACTCTGGCAACCGCCCAAATGCGCAACAAGGAAAAAGAGGAGATCGAAACAATAGTGCGGACGGATGGCGGAGCATAACTTCAAATCGGACACCTTCGAAATGGACATAAAGGGACTGCGGGATAAAAACGCCAGCAGAACTCTCAATAAGACACAGCGACATAAGCATTGGTAAAGGTGTCACTGGCAAATCCGCACTTCCGTACGAGACCGCACAATGCTCCGCTCACACAGAATTCCCTGTTCTTGCGTCCCCGCGCCCCTTTTCGGTTTCTACGCTGGCGCTACACCATCGCACTTCCATTTGCAGAGCGCCGTGCATGCCCGCTGGCAGTTCGCATGGCTACTCGATTTCCGCTGCGTGCTCGATGTTTCCCGCACGCCCGTTTGCCGCACGCCTGCTCGCTGTTTCCCGTGCGCCCGCTGCTGCCTCGCGCTTCCTCCTCCACCTCGCACTTCCTCCTCTGCCTCGCGCTTTCCGCTGCGTGCTCGCGCTTCCCCGCACGACCGCTCACTGCTGTTTCCTGCACGCTCACGCCCGCTCGCATTTCTACTGCGCGCTCGCTGTTTCCTGCATGCCCGTTCGCTGCACGCCCGCTCGCTGTTTCCCACATGCCCGCTGCTGCCTCGCGCTTCCTCCTCCGCCTCACGCTTCCTCCTCCACCTCGCGCTTCCTCCTCCACCTCGCGCTTCCCCCTCCGCCTCGCGCTTCCCCCTCTGCCTCGCGCTCCCCTCCGCCTTGCCTGGCTCTGCTTCGCCTCGCCGGCAAAGCCGAGCCAGGCGCCGAACATGATAAAAACAGGTTATAGGACGAGTAGGGTATGAGGGTATGGATATGGAGCTTGAAGAACGGCCGTCCAGGAGGAATAGGCCAACCAAGTCAAGAATGGTATCAATATGACGAGGAGACGAACTCCGTCAAGGAGGAGTAGGCCAACCAAGTCAAGAATGGTATCAATATGACAAGGAGACGAACTCTGTCAAGGAGGAGTAGGCCAACCAAGTCAAGAATGGTATCAATATGACAAGGAGACAAACTCTGTCAAGGAGGAGTAGGCCAACCAAGTCAAGAATGGTATCAATATGACAAGGAGACAAACTCCATTAAGGAGGAGTAGGCCAACCAAGTCAAGAACGATATCAATAAGACGAGGAGATGAACTCTGTCAAGGAGGAGTAGGACGACCAAGTCAAGAATGGTACCGATATGACGAGGGAAGGAATTCCGACAAGAAGGAATGGGTGAAACAGAGCAAGAACGATATCAACGCAAAAAGAGGACGAATTCCGCAGTGAAAGAATTCGATAGACTCAAGAACTGCACTGTAAAAAGGTCTCCACGCTGGAAAGGAGCTATCCAACTCGGGGAAAAGTAACAGGACAAAGGAGAAACGGGGTCTACAACACAAGAGGAGCTTAACCAGGCTGACGACAATGTTATAGGAGTACCTCCGTCAAAGGGCGCTTCACCAGCAAAGGAGAGGAGGAAAGCGGACTCCTTCAGGCCTAAAGGGGGTAGGAGCTACCTTGTGGGCTGAGGGCTGTGTCTAGAATGAAGAACGCATGTCGGGACGATGTGCCGGTGGCTGGGCAAAGAGTATAAAAACCTAGTGTATTATTTGAGAATGGCATCTTGTATTTCCCCACCTAAATTCCTAAGGCTTTCACAAGCCGAGAAAGAAACTCTTCCTCCGTCTTCGGACACAAGACGGACACAAACCGAAGTACCACAAAGTACAGGTTAACGCAAGACCCGGAGTGCAAGGAGTGGCCAATTAGCCGCTTCCAGTAGGGAACTCCGACCAGAGAAAGGACCAGGTCGTATAGGAGATCCTGAAAACGATAAAACACCACGTACCGAAGGTGGAGTGGTATCAAAACAGCCAGCAACAGAATTTCTGTTAGCGTGTAACTGTTCCGACTGAGTAGTATCGGAAGGCAAATGGTCTTTGACTTGGGACAACTCGGAGAAATCCAGTCCCCATAGCCATCTACCAACCGGCACGGTCACCTCGTCAGCGAATATCTCGCCTCGAGGTTCAAGCGGAGACATAAAGAAAGGGGTCCCAAAGGAAGGGAATTGCGGAGTTTAGGCTACAAGATTCGAAACAGGCCCCGAGGTCCCGCACATTAAACGGAGAAGAAGATCGAAACGGAGAAATAAAACCGCAGTTCAGAAAACCCTACCCACTGCACAGAGCAAACACCCAGAGGAAGTAACGCGACTCTATCTGCGACTCCTCCCGTCCTCCCTCGATAGGAGCCTGTATAGGATACGCAACCGAGTTATCGGACCCTGGAAGGCTGGAAAGGAGCGAACTCCGTACCCCCCAGCGCACCAAGGCTTCTCAGTGCTCCGTGCTGAAAGCCTGTAAATAACAGATCCTGCCCCACCATCTAAAGATCTATCCCTTGTAAAACTTAACCCATCGTACTTCGGAGGAATAAAAACCACCTGACACTTGCTACACAAATTTCCCCCTAGAGGACGATACCTTTTCTGCAGTACTGTACCCACAGACGTAACATTCGTCTGACAGTCAAGAAACCGCAGTCTGCATCACAGCGGCTTCCCATTCAGCTTCAGCGGATCCCCTGGGAATATAAGGTCAGTTAATTACAGAGGATACCTAGGAATGGCTCACCATAACTGAGCGTCAATTCCAGAAAATCACATTTGAATGGTAACCAATGCTTTTGTTCTTCCCATAGTGCCGCAAACCACAACTCTGACATATTTGCTTCCTTCAGTTTCTTCTCGAGCTTCTGCAATCCCCCCTTCTTCTCCTCTTTGTAGTCATCCGCTGTCGTTGCCTTCAAGATATTGAAGATGAATGGCCGCTGAACAAGCAGAACTTTTGACGCAATGCGTGGCTCTTCACTAATGCGTCGCTGGAGCAACAAGATCATCATGTCGAGTCCACCATCGGACACCATCTTGTCCGCAATTATATGCGTGAAACAGTGTGTCGTGTCGCGTGGTAATGATTGTAGAGGTGTGTTCCATCCCAGGCTCGAAAGTATCTGTGCCATTTTCCATTCCTCTTGTGCCTCTACCATTTGTCTAAGCCACTCCCACACCGGGATGATCCAGAGCGGTAAACACATATTCAGATATCGTGAATCCAGAACTGATTTTTTCCCATCTAGAATTGCTTGCCCCACTTCTGCTTTGAGGCAAGCAATGTGTTTCGCCGGTGGCAGCGTTGTTTTCTGTAAATATGCTATCACTTTGGTCGTGCTCGTAGTTGGTGTCAAATGTGAAAAACATGTCGTTGCCACGGGAAATACCAATGCGTGTGATCGGCCTGGTAATTGGACTCGCAGAGTTTCTGTGACACTTAAAGCGTCGTTCGGAAAGCTGCCAGTCATCGCGGGTGGAATTGAGAGTTGACGCGCACAATACACATCAAGTTCGGGTGGCAGGGACGATGGATATGTAAGGTTTTTTCCAATCCAGTCTTGAGCATGGAAGGGTCGAAGTTCCCTCTCTTCTAGAATCTCTACAACAGATCGATCCGCCATAGGTAGGATAGGAGAATTGTGTCGGTTTGTTTACAACACACGTGAGATCCTCACAAAGAGCCAAAATTGGTTCGAAACTCCGCCTCATCACTGCCGACGCCAGCAGAAAAGTTATCCGAATTTGGCCTGGCCTGGTCCCTACTCTACATACTTTATCCGAATTTTTGACCTGGGATCGGGGCTCAAAATCGATTTTTTTTATCTGAATCCGGGCTGGGATTGAGGCGATTTTGGGCATTTTTTATCCGAATCCAAGATTTTCGTGGACAGGCCTCCTAGGTGATTGTCGGGGGTCCTGCAAAACCCCTCAAGATCCATAAGCTAGATAAGAGTAGAAAGCTAAAAAAAAACTGGTTCTGATGGATCTTTTTATCTCTACTGTGACAAATCTTGTGACATTGAAATGTTACCATAGCAGGAAGGTGTTTTTCTGCCCTTTTTGGATTGTTTGGTTGTAATATACTTGCAATATACAGAGCCCATATATGGACCTCCGTATATTGCAAGTATATACTCAGTATATTAGCTAATATACTGAGTATATATGGACCCTGTATATACTCAGGATTTAGTTAGGATATATGAAATATACTGAGCATATACCGGCCCAGTATATTGCGAGTATATTCTCAGTATATATGAAATATACTTACAATATACTTGTAATATATCGACACATTATATTGCACCATGTCCCCAGTGTAGGTAATTAGGTTCTTTACACTATTCTAGTCTATTCTCCAGAGCTCAATCTACCGTGTTTCACCTATCTTCTTGTATTGCCCAGTCGCCCACGTCACAGTAACCCTGCAGTGAGGCCCTGTGCTGAAAACTTCCGTCAAACACCACTCCATTAACCTCTGACAGACACAGACAACGCCATATATCAAAGCATTTTTTCCCGAAATATCTCGTGCGACGGCCGCCGGGAGGTTCAACTTATCCCCGCCCAAAATTCTGACAGAAATAGAAACGGACAATATCATATAGCTCTGTACATTTATGTAGAATAAGATGACATTACTGTGAGAGTAGTGCCGGGAGGTTTAATTTGTCACCGCTCCATTAACTTCTGGCAAACGAACAACGCCATATATATCAAACCATTTTTCATCGCGCTCCGTGGAGGACGCACAAAGTGGTTATGATGATTGCGTTGTCTATGGTCGTGGTTAGCCGAGTCCCGATTAAGCAACATCAGCCAAATTCTCACGGTTGAGGACGGACTCCATAATGAAAGATTCGGATATGGGCGATCAGTCAGATCAATCATAAATCTCCAGTGGGATGAATTACTAGTACCCTTGTTTGCGACCATCTCATTGTTGCCTTCGGACCATTATGATTTTTTGAGGCAGAAGGTGAAAGCTGGTGCCGCTTGTTGTTATGACTTATAGCCAATGGAAAACCCGTCCAACTGAAGGAATGAAATAGCAATACATCTACAGTATATCGTTGTTTAGCTGAACTTCTTTGGCACTAACGCAAAGCGTTTGAAGTAAAACACGGGCCTCGGCGACGTCGAATCAACATCAAGTGATCGGTGTCTCGGCAAAACTCTCGATCCCGATATTCTAAGCGATGGAGCTCCATGTTCAGCGGTGCCAATTAAACCACTTTGCACGTCATTTGAAAGACCACTGAGAATCCTCAGAACCACTGACCAACTTGAAGGAGTGCAGAACCAGAAAAGCAGGTTCTCGAACCACATAATATTTGGTGAGAATCAAGGTCATACATATAGCTACTGTACATTTATGCGGAACCGGATGACATCAAGAGTAGTACTATCTAGTACCCTTCCGTCACAGCTTAAAACAATGTAGATCTCAGCGGCAATCACCGTTAAAATATTGCCAGCACATAATTCTATTGAACATTGGATACAGGGCTAGTAAACTGTGGCCGCAAAATTATTATCATCAGTGTTCAGACCTGGATTCAAAGTTGAATAGGACCAGACTTCACAAGTTTTTGAACAGATGGACCTAGTGTGGGTTACGGCTACGGCACGGAAATATCAGGAAGGAGAGTTCGGACTCCGTCGAGACGCCGCTGTTTCCCTCACAAAAGGTCCTTCAGCTGACTCGTTAATTGCGCGCTATGGAAGGCCATGTGGTATTGGGTGGCTAAGACCTGGATCCAAACCCCATGCAATCCTTTCTTTCCCCTCCAAGCGTTCACACGAACAAAATATCCAGCGGCGCCGCCCGAACATCAAAGTTCAAGGTAACGTTGCCCGCATCCCCCAATAGTGCCTCT